>JACXGM010000997.1:46086-60702 GCA_016801145.1 Umbra pygmaea | reverse complement strand
ATCAAACCGGATGTTGTGTCTAGCTAACACTTGCTAGCTTTTCAAAACGGTGACAAATTTGGTATAGCCAACACTTATAGTTTCTGACCTGCTAATTCAATGTCTTTCGAATTCCTCTTCCAAGCATATTGTTTTTGATTGATGTCTCTGTAGACATCTGCTGTTATATCAAAAATGGCAGGATACCCGGCGACCGCTCTTATAAGTTTCTCCTCCATTTTTACTTGCGCTGTGAAACACTAGACAATGCGTAAATGAGGCAAAGGGCTATGCATCCAAACTATGCATATGCAACGCAACTAGCGGATTCAGTGTGATTTGGGCTTAAAGAGTAAAACGTAGAGGTGCCGGTACTGCGTACCGGTGAGTACCGCCCCACTTCGAGCACTGAGTGTAACAGTGATCCAAAGTATGTTCCTCTCTAGTCAGGATTTTAATAGATTCTTTAATATTTGGGGAGTTTGAGATTACCTTTGTTAAAGTCGCCCAGAACAATAACTATGGAGTCTGGGTATGACCGCTTCACTTCAAGTATCTAGTGGAATGTAAACACAGACCAGAATGAATTATGAGAATTCCCACAGGCTGTAGAATGGCTTGCAGTTAACAAAAAATATTCCAGGTCAGGAGAACAGTACTGTAGGATAATTGATGTAATTTCTCCAGACTTTGTTAATGTGGAAACATATTCCTCCTCCTTTCATTTTGCCTGAGAGATCTTTGCCTCGGTCGCACGAAAGCAAGGCAGAAAAAGGAATTGAATTGCAGAGTCTGGCATAGCTCCACACAGCCACGTTTCTGTGAAACACAAAGCAGAAAATAAAGAGAGGTCACTGTTTACCCAAACAGCAAGTGAAGTTTGTCCATTTTATTGCTGAGTGATTGCATGTTTGCGAAGAATATGCCAGCGAGCGGTGTCCGTATTTCGCGGCGCCTTTAGCGTACCAGCTACTTTACCTCTTCGGTGGTGTTTCAATACTTGGATAAATCAACATGTTCTTTGTTCTTGTTTGGCATGTCCGTGACACAAGCTGACTGAACAAGCAGCATTGTTTTCCAACCGAATGATTACACTTTCTGAATGGGATGTGAGATATTTTTCTGTAGGAGTAACTAATACAAAATACAGTGTGGAAAGTACATCCTAGGACAGAAACTTTTCAAAACGGCTATTATATCTTCTAAACTGCCATTATTTTCAGCAAACTTAACGTGTATAGATTTGTGTGAACATAGAATAATTCAACAAATAAGACATAAACTGAACAAGTTCCACAAAAATATAAAAATGTGTCCTTGAACAAAGTGGGGGTCAAAAGTACAGATACTACTAGTTAACCATCCACATTTATAATCAGTAACATAATTTTGGATTACCCAAACTCAGTAACGTAATTTGATTACGTTACATTAAGTTTAGATTACTTTAAAAAGCTAGTTTATAACCAGTTGAATGGCATAGCAGGAGGTTTGTTTACATAACCTGGTTTAAACGTACAATATGTAGTTTTTGGCCGCCGGGGGGCTCTCAATCAAAACAATAGCAAAATATGTACTTGGATGACGTCGGGAAGTAGCCTGGGATCATGGGTTTTGTTATCGTCGTCAATGACAACCTTCCAATCTACCATCTCGGGCAGAAAAAATGTTCACTGACAAAGTAATGTATTGTTAAAAATATTATAACTTTATTTACGTTATGTTTGGCGATTCCCCGGAACTTAGAGCAACTAGCTCAGTCAAAGGTTATATGACGCCATTGACGGAAGACAAAATGAAACGTCCCATGTCTTCAAATTATATTATAAATTTCTTTGGATTTGAAAGTTGGTGGCAACATTTAGGATATTGTAAGTACACAACTAAGAAATATATATAATATAGGTATAGTGATGTTTGCTTTTTAATGACAAGTACATATTTTGTTATTGTTTTGGAAAACTACATATTGTACCTTTAAGACTAAATAAAAAAACTAAATCTTTGACCCCCAAAAACGGATGCAATAGGACATACAGTAGCACTCCAAAATAAATAAAAAAGGTCTCTAAAATTTCTGTCAATAAGGGCATTATAGGTGGACTGATGGCAAGTGATAGTGTACCAAAAGAATACAAAAAGCTATAGTGGGTCCAATCATGGGTGTTGACAATATACAGTATAACGTACAATAATATGTATATATATTTTTTATTGTTTGACAACAGCATATAGTACATTTTAACAATTTACCACCAGAAACTGCAGTTTGGGAACCATAACCCAGTTATGTAATTATGTAATTTAGAGAGAGGTTTTGGGAAGGGGGGTTGGTGACATGGTGAGTAGTGTGAACGGGTCGCAGACGCATATTTGTCATCATACAACTGGGATAGATTTCATTGTTAATGCACTCAGTTTGAATTAAAGGATGCCATTCTTATCTTATCTTTGCATCACTACAATTCTTCTGCTAAAAAGAATTTGAGAATTGTGATTATTTGCACTTGATGGAAATCTCCTGGTGTTTGTGTGGTATACAGTAATTGGACTTTTCTAAACGTATTACCGTTCACAATGCCGTAGACAGCTGAAATATAGTGCTAACTCATGATGTCTTCTGAGAAGACATTACACACAGCTAAATTCAAATATTATTTCTATTTTGTCATCACTTTAGACTATGTGACAGGTTTTTTATTGGTTGGAAGCGCTTCAAGCCCACTGATTAGAGATGTCATCTGAAATCATCTTATTACACAGGGTAGAGGAATTAATCTTGACATTTAGTACCAGAGAAATAATTGATGATTCACAGTACTAAAAAAGATTGCTTGTCAGTTTTAATAATATGTTATGTTTTTACTATGTATTTAAGCTTCCATCTAGATTTCCAGACCTTTTCCAATATTTCCACACATTGCTTGTGTTATTGATTTGAATAATATTAACAATACTTCAAAGGAATATATTTTTCCTCAGAAGCTGCTCAGTGGAATCATATATTTCTTTATTTATTAGAATATTTTAATGGCATTTCCTTTTTCAGGGTGAACAAACCTTTGGATGTCTTTACATTGCTATCTTAGCCTTGCCGCACAAATGTTGCAGCGATGTTTGCCAATCATTTTGAGGTTGTTTATGTTTTTTCAGGCAGCTCCTGGCATTCTGTTGACATATCCTTGTGGGTGTAGTACGAGTTTGCTTTTTAAAAAGACAATTAAACCTAGTCATTTGCATGTCCTATCCATGTTGATACTTGGATTATATTAGATGACTTGGCAGTTATCCACTGTGTACAGAACATAAAATTAAATGTGGCTTCACTCAAAATTTTGCATATCATGTCTAGGTTTTAGGATTTCATTTACTTTTCTGTTCTAAGAATACGTCCATTTAAACATTTTCTTTTATTAATCTACTCTACAATGATTAGCACCCTTGGAAAACCTTTATAAAATAATCAACATGGGATGACATATTTCATATACTGTATATCGTATCTGTAAGATCTGGACTGTGTTACAATACCTGCATTTTCCAATTTTTATTATTCTTTTTTACCAGCATAAATCAGCACCTTTATTCCCTGTCAATAATAGGGCATTGTACAGTGATGGTTGTCCTCCTGTCCACAGCTTGAAGGAGGTGTGCTGGCTGTCCTTCTGCCCACAGCTTGTGTCTACTGATGCTTCAAGACCATGTGGCCTGATGACTCCTTCCTGTTCCCATCCTGTGCCCGCCCCGCTGTGCTGGTGCCCACGTCACTGCTGTTGGTGATCACGTTTCCACCTGGTGACTCCAGCTGTACATCTCCGGAGAGCGTAGCGTTCTCCCAGCCCAAGACCACCGAACTGTGTTGATGCTACACAAAGACTATGGTCAAAACCCACCCATTCCTATCTTCATCTTTGGACAATAATTGAACACTGATAAACAATGTGACCTTAATACAATGGTCTGTGTACCTTCTGATCCCCCTTCCGGTACAACCAGAAGAGAACTGGCCACCACCTTGAGTCTGGCCTCTCTCTAGGTTTCTTCCTAGGTCCCACCTACTAGGGAGATTGTCTTCCTAGCCACTGTGCATCACTTGTGTTGCTTGCTCTTGGGGGTTTTGGGCCCGGTGTCTGTCAAAGCACTTTGTGACAACTGCTGTTGTAAAAAGGGCTTTATAAATAAATTTGATTGATTTGATTGAGGTGTGCTGGCTGTCTACAGCTTCTGTCTGTACTGATGGTCCACTGATGACTCATTATTCTGTCGTTCCTCCTGAGTATTGCCCTGCTCCTGTGTTCAATACAGGTCTCCTCTTCAATCATAGCTTTAATATAAACAGACAGCCGGGGGGCGAGTTCCGCATGTCAGGCCAAAATATGCCCCCGCTGTCTCACCCCTCAGCAGCCTTCGTTTAAGCCCTGGGTTGTGTCTTCTCCTACCCGCCCTAGGGTGTTTCACATATCGTAGGTCCTATTTGTTTCTAGATTCATTATGTACCATCTGAGTGTGATGATAACCATTAGGAGTGCTGTTCAATTTTATCACCAGACAGCGCAGCACACAGATAAAACCGGTCTACAACATGGGCAAACACATTTAGGGATAGTTTAGTGAGGTTGCTTAGGGTTTTAAAAATGTACAAAGGATTTGAACGACAAAGACAACGGTGATGGATTGAAAGGGAGGATTTTAAAAAGGTGTGACGGGCAGGCTGACACCTTGTCACTTTAAACGTTTTAGAAGAAAAACTTACAAACAACTGTAAAAGCATGTATTTTTAAACCCTTAAAGATAATCCTTACCAACCAAAACACATGGAGGGTGGCTATAAACAATCGTCCACTCTTAAGACAGAAGGTAACCCACAAATGCATGCACCTGTGCCAAATAAGCCTCTCCCATTTATGCAACCAATGATTAATGAAGACAGTAGTGAGCGATTTAGGTATTAGAGGAATGAGTTAGAATATAAAAACCTACAACTGTATTGTCGTAGTGTAGTTACAGACGTTTGAACAACATTTTTAATAATGTATTGAATATTGAAGGCTTCCTTTTCACAGATTACATGGTCGAGGAAGAATGATCAAGTCTATACAACAAAGGTTTTCTTTCCAGCATTCAGTTACCTTTACTGTGCTACTACAGAGTGTAAACAAGCATGTAATGTCCAACACCTTTTCTACAATCATTACCTCAGTGAAGTATTCTGTCCTCGGCTAACCTCTCCAGCTAAACAGAATATATATGTTTTAGGTTTTTCGTTTACAGCGCCTCAATGCTTTCCAGAGAGAAATGTTCTGCTGGATGTATGTAATCGTGTGCTTCCTCACATTGGTGTGCCCTTGATGTGCTCACAAAGCAAACACAGGCCTGCTGTGGGTCCCCAAAGACACCCAGAGAGTAGCAGCTGCTCGCTTGTTCTCCACACCAACATGGGCAACACACACACGGGGGGTTGGGATGGGGCAGCGGATGAGGGGGTACTATTTAACGCTCTGCCATGGCTAAACACTGTTGGAAAATCAGTAAACATTGATAGGCATCCCTGCACAACTGGAAATGTTTGATATGAGCTTCAGGGATTTCATGATTTATTTCACGTAGAGGGCGAGGGACGGGGGCTTCGTTTTACTGTGAAGGGTGAAGTCATGGGTTTAGCATATCAAGTTGTACCCCGACGACTGTAACTAAAAAGGGGTTCGAAAAAGGGAAGATTCTGTGTCTTGCTCTCTTTTGGGCTTCTGCATATGAGCCTTTCCATTCATGTTGACAAAGAGGTGTGAACGTGAACTTTGGATATGTGAGAATGTAATCAAAGTAAAACACATTTCAAATATAGCTAGCCCTGGTTCAGTAAAGTGATTAATTACAACCTTATAAACAGTGTGAACAGTCTGTGCGCCTAGTTTTGGCTTCCCCACCACCCTCAGTTTGCAGTCTGCGATGCGTCTCCCTGGTATCAGGTGGCTCTGACTGACACACTGTAGGGCGAGCTTATTAATGCCAAAGGCGGCTGGAGGAAATGTTCTATCACTCTGGGCCAAAGCCAGGATATGTATGCCAAGCCCGGGCATTTAAACATGTCAGGGGCGACAATTTCAGCCTTTTATTTCCCGTATGTATGCGAGTGAAGCTGGCAGTACAGTGACTTCATGGCTTCTAGGCAGTAGTGTATAGAAAGCATGACCGTAAAATATTTATGTCCGAGCAAATTGTGAACTGAATTATTCAGATGGCACCAAGCTCAATTGCGCTTAATTTCTCTAGAAAATCAATTAATTGTAATGCAAGCCAATTTTGAGATGTGTATGATTTGAGAGCACTGCCATACCGGAAACCTTTTCATTCAAATTGGTTGTTTTTCCACTCTTCACATCCCTCAGTCCCATTGAACAGTTTATCTTTCTGTAAATGGAGGATTACTCATCAGGAGGGCATGCTTGGTTATCACATTTTCAACAGCGCTCTTTCCTCCATTGTTGCGGCTCTTCTAATTAAATCCTACTGCGTCTTGAAGCTGACCTTTCTAGAAGGAATGATTATGCTCATAATGACGAGGTTCTCCTCCTGTCCGCCGGATGCACAGAGCGCCTGATTAACTCACACTTAATAGGGTTCAGACCTGGAGACTGGAGGCTAGATTTGTTCAGCGGCTGTGTTTTGTTCAATCACCATCGCAGATCACCTTTGTCACATATGCAGGCAGTGGAATAAGATGAATTAGTCCTGTTTGCACTTCTATTTTTCTTAAACGATTGCTTACGCTTTTGCTGTTCTTCATCTCAACAGCTTTATTCCACTTTGTTGTTTTTTTTCTTTTCTTAATAAGACACTTATTATATATCATCAAATTTTCAAGTGGAGAACCTGAACTGGTGCGTGTGAGAATTTGAGGGCTGTGTGTGTGTAAATATGTTTGGCTGGATTAATTGTTATGAGAATAGTCAACTGGTCAATTTAACACGGTATTCTAGTGCTTTCTGCCTCTGTGGAGCGATAGATATGACGACCTCCTGCTGGGGGTCGTCCTGTACCCAAGGTGCAACAGAAGTAGAGATGTCACATCAGATTAGCGGAAGTGTAGCAACATGGCGCCTATGCTCACTTCCTCTCTTTTTATCTCGTCCGGCATTCAGAGAGCCAAGGTTCCCAGGACAGCATATGTTTGATCAGCAGACTCCAGCTCTGCTCATGAATAGTAATGTACCCCTCCCTGGCCAAGGTCTCATAGCTTTTAGCTAACCTGAGACTGGGGTTTTACCCACAGGGCCAGCCCCCTGAGTTCCACGGGGACACCAGCTATCTGCTGAGGAGGCCCGTCAACGTCAAGCCCCAACATGGAGCCCAAGTCTGAGTTGGACCGGATTGGCCCGACCCCAGGCTGTGTTTCCCCTTCGACAATGTAGTGTGCACCGCCAGCCAGGGCCTTTCCTTCTGTCCCACAGCACAGGATCCTGAGTTGGAATGAACAAACTCTGTGTTATTGTCTTGATGTGGTCAGTTATTCATGTTGTCAGTTATTATCTTATATATATATAAGGATGTAGTCGTTTTTTAACAGTTCAGCATATTATTATTTAAACAGTTTTACCATTTAGATCTATTTCAAGTGGGTTTCCCATGTTAGGTTTTATTTTAGAAGTTTAACCTATTCAGGTTTTTTACATTTTAGTTATTGTGGTAAAATTTTTACACTTCTTTTCAGTTTATTTGATTTTAGTGAATTAAATGTTGGTAAAGAAAAAAGAGGATATCACAGTTGTATGCCTCATAGCTGGGTAGGAGCTGTAGTGCCCTCTAGTGGTGTGTTGACGTACTCTATTTGTATTCTCTTTGCCGTATTCTCTTTGCCACACAGTGGTGCGTTGACGCATTCTCTTTTTGACAGTTGCACTTGAAAACATTTTGACAATATACAACAGGCTCTCACCATGCCCAACTAATTAACAAAATTAAGCAATCTCAGTTTTTTGTTTGTTTGTTTAATTATACCATTTAAATGTTGGGTTCACAACAACAGCAGAAATCTGAGTATGTTTTGCCTCTACCAAAGCAGAAAGCCATTTATGCATATGGCCCATCATGAAGACTCCCTCCTACCCTCCTGCAATGCAGGTCACATGTTGCCAGGCTAGATCGCAGTCTTTGCCAGGGGAATGCCCATTACTGGACAGCAGCCCTCCACCCCACAATATAGCCCTCTGCCAAGGAGCTAGCTGTCAGTGCTCAAAGTGCCAGAGTGGATTTGAGTTCAAACAGTCAATGAGGAGTAGTGGCTATTCTCTTAACAGCCTCAAGCATATTGCGTTCTATGCCAGCATTAATGTCTCGTAAATAATCAAACAATTATGTTAGATTATGTTCATGATTAAATAGTAATGCAGTGAAAACTCACTCAAGATAAAAACAATGTCAACATCTTACTAAAGAACAGGGTATAGTTAAAAATATTTGAACTAAAGGAAAACCTCTAGTCTCTGGCAGTTTAAACTGTAGTATTAGAGAATGTGGACGTCTCATTCTAATAAAGCAACACTGACTTGTTATTATTTATTATATATTATTTTTCCCCTGTGTAATTCATGTGTAATTTGTGTAATTCTTGTTAAATCTTGTGTCATCTTGCACCCTATTCACTTTATCTTGCACAGGTCGCCGTTTCAAATGAAAAATTGTTTTAAACATACTCACCTGGTTAAATAAATGTTAAATAAAAAAATCATAGACTGATGGCTCAGGGTCAAAAGGATTCAATGAGAGCCATTAGCTTTGACAACGCATTGAAAAAAACAATCAATAGCCCTGGTTTAAGCTGTCAGAGAGCTGGTCTTCAGATTAGTCTCACTCGCTGTTTCACATCTTTACTCCCTTATTGGTTCTCAAAATGGTTGTTAGACTTCAGTCATTGGTACACTCTCAGAAAACAAGGTACAAGAATGTACATAAAATGGTATAAAGCTTGTCACTGAGGCTGTACCTTGCGGAGGTACGAATATTGTACCCTTCGGCACGGGCCCCACATTTTGACCTTTGATGTTTGGACCTCTAATCGGACACTGATGTACCCTGAGGGACAAAACTGTACTTAAAAGCTAAACTGGTCACATGAGTACCTTAAAAATTATGAATGTGATCCTTTGGGCCTTAAATGTGTACAGTTTTGTCCCACAGGGTACATGAGTTCCCATTAGAGGAACAGACGTTAATGGTACAAATTTGGACCCAGGCTGAAAGGTACAATACTCATAGCAGCCCCAGCGACTATGTACCATTTTAGGTACATTATCCAACCTGGTTATCTTAGAGCAGGCGTATTCAAATCTTACACTATGACGGCCGGTGCCTGCTGGTTTCCTGTTCTACCTTATCATTAATTACACCCACCTGGTGTACCAGGTCTAAATAAGTCCCAGATTAGAGTTTTGTAATGAATAAACAGAGTGGAACTGACTTTGAGGGCCATATTTGAATAGGGCTGTCATAGAGTGTACGACTGTACGTATATGTGTCTTAGGAAATCCACTCGGGACTACAGAATTATTCATGCTTTTCTACCAGGCTATCGCTTAAAGGAGGAGCTCTTAAAAGAAAGGTGATTGATTGCAATATCATCAAACCCAGCTGCAGCAATACGGACTGGCTGGAGAGGCGCCTCTCATTCAAAAGTCATGTCAATGTGGTGCTCTCACTGAAGTGTTTTACAATGCAGAATGAAACAAGTCACAACGAGTTACATCGTGTTTAAGTACTTAAATGGCCACTGCGTTTCATGCAAACAGTTCAGCCACTTCATCAGATTTTTTACCCTTCACAATCCTATGGAATGGAGCATTTCTCCCGCATAGAAAACATGTTGATTTTCACACGCATGTCGAATAACTTCCTCGGTTCAATGCGATCACCTCAAATGATCCGGTGCTCTAGTCATCAAAAAGCCTGGAGAACAAAGCAGTGAAGGTCCGCGTGTGTTTGACTGGCAATGAAGATAGCAGTGTCAGTCTTCAGATTGGGGCATGTCTGTGCTCAGGGAAATATCTGCAGACAGACAAATCAATGGGGTTTCCTTTGACGTGGAGGTATAGACCTGTTGAAAAGCGGATCTGTGAGATGCTGCTGCCTTGGGACATTGTTCTCTTGTCAGTTTTGAGAGCCTAACAATGCAATCGCTCGCTCCTCTTCCCTTCTTCTCTCCTGACGAGCAAATACCCTTCAGGTAAACAGCAATACGTATCATCCCCTGAAGATGTACTATTCATGGTGTGTGCGTGTGGATGTGTCTGTCTGTGTGTACTTACAAAGAGCTGCTATTATGTAGATTTTGTATTGAGCGGCTTAGCCGCTGATAAGGGAAATTAATTTTTCATCAGGAATAATATGCTGCTTACAGAAGGCATAAGGCGTAGGTGAAAGCGGACGTGGAATTTGTCAGGTGTTGTCATTGTAGGATAATACTGCTTAGCATGTGATTGGTGTAATTAGGGGCTATGATGTCTAAGGGTGGAGGATTAAACCTGCTTTTAAAAGGCTGGTTGAGAGATGTTTTGCTGGGCTCAATTGAATTCAGAGGAATTTTGATCAGCCTGATTTTTGTAATGTCCCTGGGCATGTTGCAGTAGTTTCAACTGATGTGATTTTTCATCTTCAATGTGTTCACTTTTAAAATTGAACAACATATTCATTCAAGATGGTAACTTCTACAGGGCCTAAAACATGGTTCTATATGGTATTGTGTTATAAGAGGAAATAATCTGTTTGTTCCAATAACATTCTAGTGGAGCGTTTTTACACTCTGTCCTTTTCTTTTAGACTGCCACTCCTACGGTTTCTAAAACCAGTGTCTGTTTTATCAAGCCCATATCTTAACTTCTTCCTTGATGGTTTGGAACAAGTTGTTGTGTGCGTTATGTGGTAGCTACAGCATGGCACCCCCTGGTACGATGGCTGGATGCTTGCGTGGAGGCCTCTCTAATTTGTTTCTGCCCCGAGGGTTCTCATTAAAGTTCTGTAGTGGGAGGGCTCACAGTGAGACCAGGCGAGGACATGCAGTCCTGGAATGTCACAAGGACAACAGCATATGCAAGTAACTGGTTGTCCAGTAGCCTTCATAAGATGCTGAACAAAGTACTGTTAATATAGCTCTGTAATACAGCTCTGTAATACAGCTCTATAATACAGCTCTGTAATACAGCTCTGTAATACAGCTCTATAATTCAGCTCTGTAATACAGCTCTGTAATACAGCTCTATAATACAGACATAGGTCCTGGTGAAAAGTAGTGCACTGTATAAAGGGATTATTTGTCATGCAGAATGAGCTAATGCTAACGATGAGGGAAACCCTAAATTCTGTGCTTGGATGCGTTATTATATTCCTGTTTTGTATATTTGTGCTTTCAGGAGCTGCCTACTTTGACGACATGGGGGTGGGAGACAGCCCAGCCACAGGAGTTGGAATGCGGCACACTGAAAACCCCAGGGGGCGCTCCCCGTGCGTTGAGATCAGAGCTGTATATATAGAGAGTTTGGACTCAAATCATGGGCGCCATATTGGAGACCAACGTCAGATGACTCTACATTGTAACCCTATGGGGCGAATATGCTATCTTGAAATAAATTGCTTATTTTCACTATAAACAGGAACATACATGTTATTATCAACTTTTGTCAATATGTAAAAGGCCCTTGCGGAAATATTCCATTGCATATTTACCTTCTATATCGTAAATGGGCCTCTAAAAATGCTCATTGTAGTGAGTGAACATGTTGCCTAATAAGTCTCAGAGTAGTGTTTACCTTTTCTCTTTAGTCTCCTGAGTCCTGACTTAACCTTTCGTAGTTCATCCATCGCCGAGGACAGGTTAAACTTACTCGATGGCAAAAATTGTAACTGTAACTAGTGCTGCAATGTAATGTACTGTATTGTTAGGCTATTATTATTAATAGACACATCGATAAACCCTTCCCATATTGTAGCCTAACAAAACATTAATTTCACATACAGCTCCCTCACTTTTCGCCTTTCTGGTTCACGGGGGAACTTGTAATTTTCTCCCCGCTTCCCGGTCTTTCATTGCAGCCAAACGCGCCACACTTGTGCATTTCTTCAGTGATTTATATAATTTTTTCAATAATTTATTACTTTTTTCCACTATTCGCTTCACTATGTCAATGGGAATCAGCTGAATGTTGGGCTCCAACATGGAGTCCACGAAACATGTGACCACCTCGAAACCAATCGCATAACGGGATAGCTCAGAACACTCGATTCCCTAGTTGGCCATCCTCTCTCTATATATGGCTCTGGTTGAGATGATAAACATCCAAACTGCAAAATAAATTTTTATTTAGTTTGCTTTTATTAAAACACCAGCCTTTTCTTGTCCATTAAAATAGACAGGAGTAGGTGTCACTTTAATTGATCATCGCTGTCAATGGCTGTCTCAACAGATTAGAAAATGACCTACAAAAAATTCTTAGTGGATCTTTCTTATTTTATAGGTATTGAAACATCACTAGAAGCCAGAAGGGCAAACTAAATTGGTTCGCTCAGCACACTTCTGGCTCTCACGGCAGGTCGTTGTTCAGGGGCACGGTGGTGCCGGAGCGGGCCAGATGGACCGTAGCTGCCCAGTGCCAAACAAACAGACGAGAGTGAGGGAGGGAGCAGAGGGAGGCATCAGCGGACGTTCGCCCGTCCGCCGTGTCAATTGAAGGGCTTTCTTCATCAGACACTGATGTCCAACCGAAAAACCTGCTGATGTCAGTCAGACCCATTCAGGTAGGTCAAACCTGCTCGGTGCATCATGCTGCCAGCCTGTCATCTCCATCAAGATTGTTGATACGATCAGTTTAATTTACTGCGAAAAGAGTTAACCCCTCTGATGAAGAATCTGCTGTTTTGGAATAGAGTGGGACCTTGGGAACTGTGTGTTTAGTATCCATGTTTATTTGTAGGTGTGGGAACCTGATGTCCCCACAATGATAGAAAAACATTAGGCATGACATAAAGATTGTTGAGTTTAGGGTAATGGTTAGGTTTCGAGAACATGGAATATGAATTTCTCTGTGTGTACACATGTATATGCAGTATGTGTTTGTACATGTACAGTGAATATAGAGTATACAGTGTGTGTGTTTTGGTTTAACAGATTGTATTAGGACCAGAAGTCTTTACAAGGATAGTAATACTTGACAGAAATGTCCATATTAGGACATTTGATGGTCCCTTTGAAGCCAATTTATGATTTAGGGGTTATAATTAGGGCCAAGGTTACAATTGAGTTTAGGGTTACAATATATGGTACTTTTAGATTCAGGCATTGTGAGGTTAAGGTTAGGGTTAGGTTAAGTTTAATATTAGGTTAAGGTATGGGTTAGGTTAAGATTAGGATTATGGCTATGGTTAGGGTTGAGTTTAAGGTTAGGTAGTAATAATAATAATAAATATAGCTGCAAGCAACGATTGGACGGGGTACTCCGATATGGTAAGTATAGGAAAAAAGGCTTCCAATGGTACAAATCATTACTTTCTAGCCAGGTTCAAGAATTATGACAGTGACGTCATTGTGAGTCATTGAACCATCGGTCGGCCATTTTGTCCACCTTTTTGCATTGTATCTCTTAGTCCATATCACCATTAAGGAAAGCATGTATAAGATACTTGTATGCCATAGCGCAAGTTGACCAGACTTATTGTTGAATTTAAGATGATTTTTAAGATGTGGGCAAATGTTCATTTATGGGCAAAAGTGACCAAGCTTTGAGACTCAATATCACAGGCTGTGATGAACCCACATAGACAAATTACCCCTCATCTATTACAGTGGAACTCCTTCTTTCCAATATTACCAACCATTGGTTTCTATCGTGTATGATTCAGAATATATGACATTGTGTTTTCATCATGCATCAGTGAACCATTGGGTCGGCCATTTTGTCCGCCATTTTGCATTGTATTTCTTATTGCTTATCACCCTATAGGGATGACAGTATAACAAATATATATACCAAAAGCCAGGTCAATCGGACCTATTGTTGATTTTAAGATTATTTTTATAGGTTTTCGGTTTAGGGCCTCTGTGTGGTAGGTACTCATGGGTTATAGTTTAATGGGACAAAGTTATACAACTTTTTACCATGTACTTTCTATGTTATTAAGAAATGTAGGGCAGAAGAATAATAGGACTAACGATTACAATAGGGTTACTCCTTCGGAGTACCCCTAATAATAATAATAATGCATTTTATTTAATGGCGCCTTTCATAACACCCAAGGTCACCTCACAAGCAATATACATAAGACAAATCACAACAAACAAGCTGCATATACAGATACAGATACAGTGAAGTAAAAACTCAACGAAACATGTTCTAAAAAGCCTGTATAAAAAGATGTGTCTTAAAACGCGTTTTAAAAGTCAACAAGCAATCGCTATTGCGAACATCAAGGAAAAAGGAGTTCCATGGATTTTTATGTTTTCTAGTCCCCGTGAGGTTAGCTGTACACAACTGTGTGTGTAAGTGTGTGTGTGTGTGTGTGTGTGTGTGTGTGTGTGTGTGTGTGTGTGTGTGTGTGTGTGTGTGTGTGTGTGTGTGTGTGTGTGTGTGTGTGTGTGTGTGTGTGTGTGTGTGTGTG
>JACXGM010000997.1:0-24245 GCA_016801145.1 Umbra pygmaea | reverse complement strand
TGGGAAGAAACTGTTTTTAAGTCTGGTAGTCCATGCCTTGATGCTCCGGTAACATCTGCCAGACGGCAGCAGTGAGAAAAGTTCATGGCCTGGATCGCTGTGGTCTTTTAGAATGTTCTTAGTTTTCCTAATGCATCGCTTCTGGTAGATGCCTTGCACGGAGGGGAGGGAGCAGCCTATGATGCGATCCGCTGACTTCACCACCCTCTGAAGGGCCTTACGATCAGCAGCGGAGCAGCTGCCGTACCAGGCTGTAATGCAGCCTGAGAGGATGCTCTCAATGGTGCACCTGTAGAAGTTAGTTAAAATCCTGACAGACATGCCAAACTTCTTGAGTCTCCTCAGGAAGTTGCGTTGGGGCTGGATATTTCAACAAGACAACGACCCAAAATACTGCTCAAAATCTACTCTGGCATTTATGCAGAGGAACAAGTACAATGTTCTGGAATGGCCATCCCAGTCCTCAGACCTGAATATCATAGAAAATATGTGGGGTGAGTTGAAGCAGGCTGTCCATGCTTGGCAACAATCAAACCTGAACTGGAGATGTTTTGCAAGGAGGAATGGTCCAAAATACACAGAATTCAGACACTCATTACAGGCTATAGGAAGCATGCTACTTCTGCTGAAGGAGGCTCAACTAAATATTGATGTGATATTTCTGTCGGGGTGCCCAAATTTATGCACCTATCTAATTTAGTTTCGATGCATATTGCACATATTCTGTTAATCCAATAAACCTAATTTCACTACTGAGTCCTTTAGTTATTTTCAGTTTCACTACTGAGTCCTTTAGTTATAACCTTTAGTTAAACACAGGCTTCAAGGGTAGACAATATTGGGGCTTCGCCATGTTTCATAGAGATGTACAACTGTGTGTCAACAGCCTAGCAGTGAAAGTTGACCTTGACAAATATTTAACAGGGGGAGTGGCTCCATTATGATTTGGGGTTCTGTGGCAGCCAGTGGAACTGGTAATATTGGAAGAAGAATGGATTCAAATAAATATAAACAAATCCTGCAAGTTAGTATTTTATTTTAATTAGAAAACAGAATGAGAACTGGAACTCTTTTGAGGCCATGCCCTGTGTAGACATGTTTACATATACAATTTGACACACAACCAAAAATAAAAGAAACATGTTTCAGAACATGAAAATTTTACAGAAAAAATCACAGACAACATTACATTGATCCTACATTACATTTGTAAAATGGGCAATGGACACCAGAGTGTTTAAGTAAGATCTGCAGTTTGTTCCATAAATAAGGAGCGAACTAACTGAAAGCAGTCCTGCCCAACTCTGTGGAGACTTCTGGCGTATTTGATGTAATCCATGTCTGTGATCAGGTTTGGAAATTTGTTAATCTGGTGGCAATTAAATAGGATATACTGTATATGGAGGTCATTTTTAAATAAGTGCTTTGTAAATAAACAAGAGAGCATGTTGCTCACGCCTAACAGAAAGAGAGGTCCATCACATGTTGATATAGAATACAGTGATGAGTATTATAACTATCACCTGTGATAAACCTGAGTGCACAATGGTAACTAGCATCCAGTGGTTTAATCTTGGTTGCCAAAGCATGCATATAGATAGGGTCACCATAATCTAAGACGGACATAAAAGTAGACTGAACAATTTTTCTTCTGTTTACAGAGGATAGACAAGCCCTTTATCTATAAAATAACCCTATTTTTATTTTATTATTTTTTTCCAAATTCAGAGACATGTTTTTTAAAAGATAGCATATCATCTAACCATACCCTTAAGTATTTATATGCAGAGACCTGTTCAATTTGACCAATATTCAAGCTAGTACGGTAAGTACAAATGTGTTTCTAACTGAAAGTTTGGACCTAGAGAAAAGTATACAATTAGTTTTCTTACCATTTAAAACCAGTTTAAGCTGTAAAATAAATCTGTAATATCTTAACATCAGACTCCAACTTCCCTAATGTTAGGTGAGCTGATAAGAGTACATCCTCTGCATGAAAATGGTATTTACAATTTCTGATACTTTCACCAATATTATTTATATAAAGTGAAAACAATAGCGGGCCAAGTTTTGAACCCTGAGGAACCCCTTTGAATAACTCTAAGGGCTCAGACTTGACCCTATCGACTATGACGGCCTGAGATCTGTGTGTAAGATTGTCATAAAACCATTGGCAGGCATCAGTGCCATAGCTATAGATGACAGCTTACTCGAAATAAAAGCATGGTCTACAAACATTGTAGCAGAGTGTTTTCTATCATCCAAAGCATTTACAAAATTATTTAGCATGGTGGCTGTAGCAATATACTGTGTTTAGGTCTAAAAACAGACTGATTGATTCTAAGAATAATATTAGCAGAAAGACTGTAACTGCTTGTTGACTAAAGACTCAAGGATCTTTGCCAAACAAGGGAGGCTAGAAATAGGTCTGTAATTATCCAATTCACTACTGTAATATCCAACAGTCAGTCAGAACACTGAAGCTGAAAAGAGGTTCAAAGTTACAGCAACACATTGATCGAAAACATACCTCAATATCAACCATGAAATATTTGTAAGACATAAGTACAAATGTTTCGAACTGACCGTCTCAGTCCCAAGAATATTATTTAAAGTCTATGAGAAGACAGGGTGCCCAAAAATTAGCAAACAACAGGTTATTTAAAAAAAATCCAGTGGCGTACAAAGTTTTGAATAAAAACTTTGTGATTGCACCCAAGTTGAAGTGTGTAAAATATAATGCACACTTACAGTTGGTTTTTGCCTCTTTTCGCATTGAGGTTTTTTGTCCTGGTTTTTCATTGGTTGTTGATAAACAGCATGAAAGTGAAACAATTCACCTACGTGTCACATTTCAGAGCAAGTCACTAACAGAAATTGCATTCAAAGATGTAAAATGTGTTCAATTTTTTTTTTTACAGTGTGCAATTTTGTAGTTATGAGTATTTGAATACACAAAGCAAAATACACAAGAGACCTTTTGGTTTACTACTTACTAAGATGAAAACATGTATAATTTAATTTTAAAATGCAATGATAATACCAATGATAATGTAATTAAATACCATTAAAGTGGTGTTCAGCACTGACCTACCAATCGCCTTATTGCATCACTTTAGCGCATTCAGAATAATACAGACATACAGTATATATGCACAATATTTGTAAATGCTCCAAGTGCCATAAGGAACATCTTTGTTGTCCAGTGGAACCCCCGTGTGGCCAATTTGACCCATAGTGCATATTTTAGCTAGATCTATAACCCTGAGCTTGTGTGCCAAACAATAAATCTGAGTCACACTGTAAAGTGTGTGGAGGATGCAAAGGAAAAATAAGGATGGTTATATATCATGAAAACACAACATAGAACATACAAAACTTCACCTAACACACATCAACCTGGGAAAATGAACCACAAATGACCAAACAAACACAGGGACATAAATACAGCACAAATAAAAGTAAATGAAACCAGCTGTGGGTGTTTGACGGTGGGGGAATGTGATGTATTGGTGGACAGGACAGATAATATATTGGGTAGTAGGGATCATGTCATATGATGTCCAGCTTAATCTGAAGACACAATATGGAGTCAGTAGGGCTGGAGCCACCGACTCAGGCGCTGCCACAGACAATACCATGACACATACACACAGATCAAGAGATTTTCTCATGTGACAGTTATTGGCACCACCGTGTGGCCAAACTAAATGTCCTTGCAAAGGTTACATCGTAATAGTTTTTAAAAATTCACTTCAAAAGTTATTTTAATATGATTATCGTTCTCTGATTTATGTACATGTATGTGCCAGACCACACACATGAATTTGTATAGGTCAGTTGCAGCCATGTTTTACATGCCTGTCTTAATCTTTTAATTTACCAATTTTTCGGCAACTCCTCAGCAGGTGCGGGATGGTAGAGGACACTCTCACATGCTTCGATGTGGTCTTCTGCTGCTGTAGCCCATCTGCTTCAATGTTTGAGGTTTTGTGCATTCAGAGATGCTCTTCTGCATACTGTACTTTGGATATTACAAGTACCGGTATTTATTTGAGCTACTGTTGCCTTTCTATTAGCTTGAGCCAGTCATGCCGTTTTCCTCTGACATCTGCCATCAACAAGGCATTTTTTGACTAGAGAACTGCTTCTCATTATCTTTCACTGACCATTCTCTATAAACCCTAGAGATGGTTGTGAAAATCAGGTTCTGTGACCACAGTTGTCCATGCTTGTGGACCTCTTTAGCTCATCCCACAGGTTTCGTATGGGGTTTAGGTCAGGGAACTGGGATGCCCACAGTAAAACTTTGAATCTGTGATCAGTGAACCATTCATGTGTTGATTTGAGGTGTGCTTCATCATTGTTCCACTGTTAAGTTCCAACGATGGCCCAGTTTAAGCTTCCTGGCAGCGGCAGTCAGGTTTTCATTTAATATCAGCAGAGGTTGTTGTTGGATGATAGAGAAAAACCTTTTTTCTGGTAACCCTGTCAAATGCAACCCTGCCAACTCTCACGCATTGGCCGTGAGACGCACGCATTTGCTTGGTTTCACACAGTGTGAAACCAATCAAATGCATGGATTTGGCAGCCCTGCAAACGTATGGTTATGTAGGTGGTGTTTGATTATAGTTTTGGAGACCTTCTGACTAATAGACCCAACTAATGTCTGCAATTCTTCAGCTGTGATCTTTGACAATTCTTTGGCAACTCGAACCGTACTCCTTACTTTGCATGGTGTCAATATAGAGACACGTCATCTTCTAGGCCAATTTTAGTTTTATTATTGCCATGATGGTGGGAATGAGCAATTTCAACCATTGAACTATTTCCTCATAGCCATTTTCTTTTGATTTGTGCAACTCAACAATCTTTTGTTGCATATCATTATTTTCTGGTCTTTCCAACAATATGGCTGTTTATAGGAATTTGGCCTGTGTGTTACCTCATGTTTATGCCCCAGTGAAAAAGGAAGTTATGGCTATACACTTGGCGCTGAAGTGTTCATACTCACTCAGGTGAACTTAATAACTTAAAATATGAATAAAACTGTACATCAGTTAGCTAATAATTGTTATCATTTTTTAAGTATTTAAATTAATATTTTACCCAAACAAACTTTTCACATGCATTCCTAGTCAATTCACCATGCTTAAAGTCTAGAAATATTATAATTTGGAATGTCATTTCATTTTAGATAGATATAGCAATCTTTCTTTTGTTAAAATGAAAAAAGACTTCCCAGACCATTTTGCACTTATTTACCAATGGTGCCAATATAGGCTGTTGGTGACAAAGCAGGTGACATTGTAATAAACTGCATCTTGTTTTTTCAGGAGATTGTTGGCGGCAAAACACCACTGATGTCTAAAATTGGTAAGATAGTTATTTTTACAAGAGTATGTTCTGCAGTGTGAGTTAAAGAGGCTTGTTGTAAATCAAGAAACTGAATCTGTATTTAATTTTAGATTGGAGCTGGTTATGTGGGTTTGGAAATAGAGTGAGCAGTCTAACCAAATACCGAAATTATTTTAGGGATCGGCACATTTAAATTCAGATCTATTTAATGTTAGGATTTATCACAATATGCAGACTAATTATATTAAAACAACATTGATTCAACCTGTTTGTACCATGCGATATAGCAATTGCTGTAATTAAACATTCAATTAAGGGACTGCTTGTCTTTTATTTAAGGTGCTACCGGAGGTCTCGAAAAATGACGCGAACAGTTCAAAGGCAAAATCCATATCACCACATGACTTGTCTTCATAGGGTACCAGCAATGCCTCCAAAACTCTCTGGAATCATCGTCATTTTGGTGCGTTAAAAAAACAATCTTGTGTGATTTTTGTTGTGTCAGACCAGGGGCTTCACCAGACCTGGGCTTTCGGGGCTGTAGCCACAGTTGTTTTTGTCAGCCCAGAGTGTTATGCAAGCTGATAAACACAGCGATGCAATCAACATTAGCAATGAAAGCCAGAGATGGCTTTAAGTCATTTTATACAAGTCTTAGTCAAGTCTCAAGTCACTGCATGCAAGTCCAAGTCAAGTCCAAAGTCACAACATACAAGTCCAAGTCAAGTCTCAAGTATTTTAGGCTCCAGTCCAAGTCAAGTCTCAAGTCTTTTAAGTTTTATAGGCTATAGTCATAGTCTGTTAGTCTGAAGCAAGTCCTTTCAACTTAAGTTGCATTTCATGGAAATTACTAATATTTAATGGGCTATTTTTTATATCATCAGCTGACAATCTTTACAATAATTCTAAAATGTAAGGTTTATTCTTACATTTTAGAATTATTGTAAAGATTGTCAGCTGATGATATATAATATTTCAGACCAATAATAATTATATTATAATCTTATTTTTTTTCTCAGAGCAGTATAAAGACAAAAAAAAAGATTGTTAACGATTTACAATCATGTAATACCAACAAAAGAAGAACTGGCCATCTTTAACTTGACACAGAATGTAATGTGATGCAGCCAAAATGCCACATCTTTCACAAGATGAGGCATTTTGGCTACTACAGCAATCACAATGAGAATGAGATTTTTATTTAATATTTTCCAGAAATAATAATAACATAACTCTAAGTATTGGAAAGTAATGCAATCATCATGAAATCCAATTATTTGTGAATATTTTTTCAAGCAATAGCCAATGTATTGCATCCCTACTGTCATTGCCGATCTACCAGAACTGTAATTTGTCGACAGTCCCTTACACAGATCCTAGTGATAGAACAGATGATGAAGTGCTATCAACCTTTATTTCGGATACAGATCTATGGCGATTCATCTCCGGGAACCATCACCTTAACGTGGTGGAGAGGTTTGTGTGTCCCTAGGAACCTGAGGGCTGTGTTGTCTGGAGATTGGTGCTCCTGGTAGGGTCTCCCATGACAAAGTGGTCTCAGGTGAGGGACCAGACAAAGAATGGTTCAAAAACCCCAAGAATCGAGGTAGAAGAAGAGAGACCCTGCCAGGAGGAAGCCCGGGGCCCCTGTCTGGAGCCAGGCCTGGATGGAGGGCCCGTCAGCGAGCACCTGGTGGCTGGGTTTGCCACGGAGCCCGGGCGGGCACAGCCCGAAAAAGCAAATGTGGCACCTCCTTCTCCATCCCATGGGCCCACCACCTGTGGAGTAACCGCTGGGGTCGGGTGCGCTGCCAAATGGGTGGTAGTGAAGGTCAGGGGCCTTTACGGACCAGACCTGGGCAGCAGAGGCTGGCTCTGGGGACGTGGAACGTCATCTCTCTGTGGGGGAAGGAGCCAGAACTTGTGCGGGAGGTGGAGCGCTACCAATTAGATCTGGTGGGGCTTACCTCTACGCACAGTCTCGGTTCTGGAACCATTCTCCTGGATAGGGGTTGGACTCTTTTCTTCTCTGGAGTTGCCCAGGGTGTGAGGCACCGGGCAGGTGTGGGGATACTCAAAAGTCCCCGGCTGAGCGCCGCTTCGTTGGAGTTTACCCCGGTGGACGAGAGGGTCACCTCCCTGCGCCTGCGGGTTGTGGGGGGGAAACTCTGACTGTTGTTTGTGCATATGCACCAAACAGGAGTTCAGAGTATTCGGCCTTCTTGGAGACCTTGAATGGAGTCCTACATGGGGCTTCAGATGGGGATCCCATAGTTCTGCTGGGGGACTTCAACACACACGTGGGCTATGATGGAGACACGTGGAGAGGCGTGATTGGGAAGAAAGGCCTCCCTGATCTAAACCCGAGTGGTTGTTCATTGTTGGACTTCTGTGCTAGTCATGGGTTGTCTATAACGAACACCATGTTCGAACATAGGGATACTCATAAGTGTACTTGGTACCAGAGCACCCTAGGTAAAAGATCTGATCTGAGGCCGTATGTTCTGAACAGTCAGGTGAAGAGAGGGGCGGAGCTGTCAACTGATCACCATCTGGTGGTGAGCTGGGTCAGGGGGTGGGGGAAGACTCTGGACAGACCTGGTAAACCCAAACGGGTAGTGCAGGTGAATTGGGAACGTCTGGAGGAGGCCATTGTCCGACAGACTTTTAACTCACGCCTCTGGCGGAGCTTTTCGTGCATCCCTGTGGAGGCTGGGGGCATTGAACCCAAGTGGACAATGTTCAAAACCTCCATTGCTGAAGCTGCGTTGGGGAGCTGTGGTCTTAGGGTCTTGGGTGCCTCAAGGGGCGGTAACCCACAGACACTGTGGTGGACACCGGTGGTCAGGGAAGCCGTCATACTGAAGAAGGAGTGTTTCCAGGATATGTTATCCCGGAGGACTCCAGAGGCAGTTGCAGGGTATCATAGGGCCCGAAGGGCTGCAACCTCTGCCGTGAAAGAGGCAAAGCAGCGGGTGTGGGAGAAGTTCGGTGAAGACATGGAGAAGGACTTTCGGTCCGAACCAAAGTGCTTCTGGAAAACCGTCCGCCACCTCAGAATAGGGGAAGCGGGGAGCCATCCAAGCTGTATACAGTAAGGATGGGACTTTGTTGACCTCAACGGAGGAGGTAATAGGGCGGTGGATGGAGCACTTTGAGGAACTCCTGAATCTGACTAATATGCACTCTTTATTAGAGGCAGAGCTAGAGGATGACGGGGGATCGTCGTCAATTTCCCTGGTGGAAGTCACTGAGGTAGTCAAACAACTCCACAGTGGCAAAGCCCCAGGGATTTATGAGATCCGTCCAGAAATGCTGAAAGCTCGGGGTGTGGAGGGGCTGTCTTGGTTGACACGCCTCTTCAACATTGCGTGGAAGTTTGGGACAGTGCCAATGGAGTGGCAGACTGGGGTGGTGGTTCCCCTGTTTAAAAAGGGGGACCAGAGGGTGTGTGCCAATTACAGGGGTATCACACTTCTCAGCCTCCCTGGTAAAGTTTACTCTAAGGTGCTGGAAAGGAGGGTTCTACCGATAGTCGAACCTCAGGTTGAAGAGGAACAATGTGGATTCTGTCCTGGTCGTGGAACAACGGATCAGGTCTTTACTCTCGCAAGCATCCTAGAGGGGGCCTGGGAGTATGCCCATCCTGTCTACATGTGTTTTGTGGATCTGGAGAAGGCTTTTGACCGGGTCTCCCGGGAGAAACTGTGGGAGGTGTTGCGGGAGTATGGGGTGAGGGGGTCCCTTCTTAGGGCCATCCAATCTCTGTATGACCAAAGCGAGAGCTGTGTCCGGGTTCTCGGCAGTAAGTCGGACTCGTTTCCGGTGAGGGTTGGTCTCCGCCAGGGCTGCGCTTTGTCACCAATCCTGCTTGTAGTATTTATGGAAAGGATATCGAGGCGTAGTCGGGGTGGGGATGGGATACAGTTTGGTGGGCTAAGGATCTCATCGCTGCTTTTTGAGGATGATGTGGTCCTAATGGCATCATCAGCCTGTGACCTTCAACACTCACTGGATCGGTTCGCAGCCTAGTGTGAAGCGGCTGGGATGAGGATCAGCACCTCTAAATCTGAGGCCATGGTTCTCAGCAGGAAACCGATGGAGTGCCTACTCCACGTAGGAAATGAGTCCTTACCCCAAGTGAAGGGGTTCAAATACCTTGGGGTCTTGTTCGCGAGTGAGGGGACAATGGAGCAGGAGATTGGTCGGAGAATCGGCGCAGCGGGTGCGGTGTTACATTCAGTATATTGCACAGTTGTGACTAAAAGAGAGCTGAGCCAGAAGGCAAAGCTCTCTATCTACCGGGCAGTTTTTTTTCCTATCCTCACCTATGGTCATGAAGGCTGGGTCATGACCGAAAGAACGAGATCCTGGGTACAAGCGGCCGAAATGGGTTTCCTCAGGAGGGTGGCAGGCGTCTCCCTTAGAGATAGGGTGAGAAGCTCAGTCATCCGTGAAGATTTCAGAGTAGAGTCGCTGCTCCTTTGCGTCGAAAGGAGCCAGTTGAGGTGGTTTGGGCATCTGGTAAGGATTCCCCCTGGGCGCCTACCTAGGGAGGTGTTCCAGGCACGTCCAGCTGGGAGGAGGCCTCGGGGAAGACCCAGGACAAGGTGGTGGGATTATATCTCTAACCTGGCCTGGGAACGCCTCGGGATCCCCCAGTCAGAGCTAGTTAATGTGCCTCGGGAAAAGGAAGTTTGGGGTCCCCTGCTGGAGCTGCTGCCCCCGCGACCCGATCTCGGATAAGCGGATGAGGATGGATGAATGGATGGATCTATAGCGATACTAATTGTAGTTGTTTTCTCTTGATACTCTGTAATAATTTCAACTTTCTTTGACCATGATCAGGTCATTGACCTGAATTGCGTTGTCGATCTCGAACGAAGGGGAAGTTGAAAAATATAAACTCACTATCAAACGTCAAGCCAACTTCACCGCGCTAGTTAAACCACAGGTTTTGCAACAAGCACTTCTTTTGCTTCCTTCAATTTTAAAGTATTTTTAGCTAAATGACAATACAATTGGAACATGGCCACTTCCACTAGCCATTTTGTCTGTTTGATTTCTGCACACTCTGATGAGAATTGTAGGCTACTAACGTTACCCACATAATTATTTTTAATCAGAACAGGGCGTGACAGCTCTCCCCCAGCTATTGTTTCGCATTGGCACGAGTCCAATGATTACAAGTCCAAGTCAAGTCTCAATTCTTTTCAACAGATCGCAAGTCAAGTCACAAGTCAATTTATTGATTACTTAAGTGCGACTCGAGTCCAAGTCGGTGACTCGAGTCGCCAACTCTGATGCAAGCCAACAGTGCTTTGTGAATGTATACTTCTGCATGCACTGTTTCAATTGTGCGCTAGCATGAGAGATCGTCCATATCCATCAATGAATCTTAACAGGCACTGCATTGTTGAAGTTGAAACTAGTAGGCATCATTTCTTAAATCAAAGAACTTTGTTCGTTCTTCTAGAGGACAAGTAAGAGAAAAAGATTTGTCCTGTTTTCCCGGACTCAGCCACACTTTTACCCGGTGTATCCAACGAAGTACACAGTTGTCTGCTTATGGTTAGGGACCATCAATAATTTAAATGTCTCCAAGTAATTTATTTCATATAATGCCCACATTTAAACAAATATATCCTCCAACACTTTCCTTGGGTGGCACTGATAATGCACAACTAAAATAGTAGTATAATAATAATAATACCTTTTGTAGATAATCCCATAAAATCATTTAGAGGTAAATTGAAAACTTTTTAATATTTTGAATACATTGTACATATATTTCAATAAATTTAAATCTATATATTTGTTTTTAATGCACAATTAAGAAAGCCTTAAGTAAAATAATTCACTATTTTAGCAATAAAAAAATTATACATTTTCATAATAGTATCTGTAACTGTATCTGTAATCTAGTAACTTCTGAAATTCAAGTGTAAACTCTAGACATTTATTTCCCTTCATAATTAATTAGCCTAAACTTGGCTATGGTCCACATGACAAGAATCTAAAAAATGTTTTTTGTGTCTGCAATTCAAGACTTATCTTAGAAGGGCCAGTTACCCCACTGGGGCGAGGGCAGTTTATTGAACACTTCAAGTGTGTTTTTGTTGAATGACTTAGAAACCTCAAAACACTTTCACATTGTTCATAGAGGACACCACGTGTTGCACATCCTTTGCAATTTCCCCAAAAAGTTTTTTAATAAACCTTTTGAAATTTAAATGTTCAATAGCTTTTTTATTGAATGACTTTTGAAATTTTTGAAATTCCAAAACTTTTCTTGAGAAAGTCCAAAGACTGTGGGTGTCCTCTCTGAACACATTGACAATTTAAAAGTGATGAGGTTTCTAAGTGATTCAAAAAAAGCTATAGAATTTTCCAAGTTTTAAATGTTTATAAAAGATAACATTCTCTCTAAATATCAAAGGATATGCAACATGTGGCTGTGGTCTCTGACCAATTTGATAATTTTTTAAGGTTTCTAAGCTATGTGATGAAAAGCTATTGAATTAATAACTTGAGGCATGTCATTGATTGACGGTCCTTAACCATAAGCAGGGTTACGTTGTAGCTGAGTCCGTAAAAAACAAGATCTGATCTCGGGGTTCGACCTCGGTTTTGCGCTGCTAGAATAAATAATGTAATTGCCAGCCTAAATAATTATTTAGCCTAAGTAATTACACACACCCAATCCCCTCAGCCCCTGGTCATCTTTCTGAGTCCCAGGAGTTTTTAAAGTCTGGTGATGCGCCTGGGTCAGACCCATCTACTAGCGTTCGGGGCTGAGACTGAGAGCTACATGGAAACAGTATACACCAAACAAGCCACTTTGAAATTATGCTGTTTTCATGAATACAAATGTTGGGTGACCCCCCCAGACTAAAAAACGTTGGGTGACCCTCCCCTCAACAACGAATAAAAAGACATGACCCTCCCCTATTTTCCACCGGTGGTCCATTCCATAAATACTGAACGGTATTTAAGGAAATTTTCTTTACTGGATGTTAGAAACTTCTTAACCTGAGATTGAACCATAGACTAAAATTTGTCTTGGTTCCTACACTACTTACACGGGAAGGAACAATCTAACACAAAAAGTAACCCTTTAATTGTGCTATTTGTAGAATTTGAGACAGCGAAACTACTTTCTTTTTCCAGATGACCAGCTTATAACTCTCAAAAAATTGTTTTTGTAGATAGTTTTATTTTTATTTTTTAAATATCTATTGACAAACGCGGTGAAAGCACAACTCATTATGAAATTCCTGTTTAAATGGCAAAATACACATTGCATAGTGTAGGAAATTAATGTTCCATCTAAACAACTTTATTCTGATTTTTTAAATATCATGGCATAAATGTTCTACAGCTTTTGGAAGCTGGTCACTGAAAGCGAAAGTAGTTCTATTTACACTCTGTGAAATTCTACACAGTGCACCTTTAAGAGGCAGAACTCAGGAATGAATCGTTAAAATGTTGGGATTAGAATTAACATTGAGATTCCAATCCTGATCCTCAAACTATGTTAAGAGTCTTAAAAGACTCAAATAACTCAATCCTTAATATTTTCAAGTGAGGACACTGTCTATAGTACACATAGTGGTACATAAAAACCCATGAGACAAAGGCCAAAGAAAAGAAATGTAATTATGCAACCATCTCTATTCTAGGATTCTGCTTATTTGGAATGATGGGAGTGATAGGAAAGGTTAAAAAGATTTCCCTTATACCAAACATCATATGGAAACATTTAGTGTTGTTCTTTCATTCAAATTCAAATCCTATTGTGTCTACGATGTAATGGTCCTTTAGCATGACGTAAGCCATACTCCATTCTTTTTACTGCTGTTGGCACTCTTAAAAAATAAAATGACATCACCCCCCAATTCTCAGACAAATACTACTCTCGATTAAAGATTGATAAATAAATAACTAAATGAACGAGAGGCCAATTTGCAGATTGAATATTTCTTGAGTGCATGATTGAAATACTTTTGCTGACTACACTTCACCAGTTCCAGGCTATCTGAGGACACAGTACTCTGTCAACCCACCAATGAAGTTTTGCTTCATGTTAACAAAACAGATACAAAATCAAAACTTTACAATGTCATCATGGGTCAGGTGACTATAGAATACATTTCTTATGTGAAAAACTGTGATTTTGATATTGAAGGACTACTGCACTACATTACTGTGTGCTGTAACTGGTTTAATGATAGAACAGACCCACTTAGATGTGAAATGACGAAATACTGTAGCTACATTTGCCATCAAAATAATTCAACCTCCATTGCAAATGGGGTTTAATGTCAAAATGTACAGATTACAGATTTTTAGCTGTTTGCAATGAACAAATCAAACAAAACAGCTCAAAACAATGAATCCATTAAATGGTTTCCCCAAACCCAACTGAAAATTCCACTTATTATGACTTCTCCATTCTCAAAATTATTTAAGCCCTGAATAGAATCCCTCACAACAGCACAAATATGCAAAACAGGTGTTTGTCTCATCAAGGGCTTCATTAGTTGCACCAGGTGTGCTTGAGCTGGATCACATGACATACCTGAACCGGCTAGGGGTTTGTTAAGTGTCACGTTTGATTGTATGTGAGAAACAGAGATCATTGCCCTTCACAAAAAAGGAACAGGTTACAAAAAGATAGCCAAGGCGGTGAATATTCCCAGAGACACCGTTGGAAGCATTCACAATTTGAAAGTTAAGGGAATGGTGGTTACACTATCTGGATGGGACAGAAAAAGTAAACTATCAATGGCTGCAACCAGATTTCTGAGATGGCAGGTTGTGAAAAACCTTTGAATGACTGCAGCAAGACTTGATGGCAACAGGCAGTAAGGTTTCAGTGAGCACAGTAAGGTGCGTACTATACGCAAAAGGGTTCCATGACCAAGACATACACCGCTACTAACTTAAAAGAACAAGAAAAGTTGGCTCAAATATGCTCAAAATTATATAAAGAAGCCACAGAGGTTTGAGATTCTGTTCTGTGAAGCGATTAAACTAAATTGGAACATTTCAGCAAATTTAACTGGAGGAAGAAGAATGAAGAAGAATGAAGCATACGCTGAAAAGAACACTCTGTCCACAGTCAAGCATGGTGGTGGATCGGTGATGCTCTGGGGCTTCTTTGCATCCTCTGGCACAGGAAACCTGCAGCGTGTGGAAGGCAAGATGGATTCATTAAAGTATCAGTAAATCCTAGGAGAAAACATCATGTTGTCTGTGAGGAAGCTGAAGTTTGACCGTCATTGGACCTTCTAACAGGACAATGATCCCAAGCATACCTCAAATTCCACCAAGGTTTGGTTGCAGAAGAAGATTCTACAGTGAACATCACAGTCACCTGACTTAAACCCTGTAGAAAACCTGGTGGGATTTGAAGAAGGCGGTTGTAGCACGCAAACCCTAGGATATGACTGAACTGGAGGCCATTGCTCATGAGGGAAGGGCTAAGATTCCTGACGAACACTGCCAGTGGCTGGTGTCTGGCTATATATTTCATTTGCAACAGGTCATAACTGCAAAAGCATGCTCTACTAAATACTAAAGGTGCTTGCTATGAAGGGGTTGAATAATTTTGAGACTATTCAACTGAAAAGTCATTATCCATTTCATTTGAGGAAAACACTTGATGTATTTGTTTTGTTGAGCTATTTCAATTGCTTTTGTTTGATTTGTTAATTGCAAACAGCTGAAATTCTGAACATTTGACAATCAACTCAATTTCCAATGGGGATTGAATAATTTTGATTCCAACTGTAGATCCCATAGCAGGTCCACAGCTGCTACAACTGGGTGAAAACCAGTTAATTGCTTGTATGTTTTACTGAACTGCTGCCTCCATACCCAGTCCTGTAAATAATAACAGTGAAGTAAATGCCGGTTTAATGCCAGACTCTTTTCCATTGTGTCTTGGGACAGATATCCATCATGGATTACGATTGAAATGGGGGCAGAACATGCCTCACCACATACACAACAAATTGTCTCAGAGAGACACAACAAACTACCTACAGTAGATATGTGTAAACATAGAAAGCATCCTTAAATTGTTCTGGGCATTTATCCGTGACAAACAGATCATGTTTTAAAAATACTTCATAATTCTTTTTTATGTATAGAATACCACAGTGTCTGTAACCCTTATTAGCAGGTCAAAAATGTTAAGCTGTTTCCATGTTGTTTTTTCCTTCCTTCATTTACCATAATCCGGTATCCAATGGAAAGTGTGTCCTTGAATATCCTAAATAACCAAAATGCATACCTCTGCATTGAAATAATAACACTAGCATCTTCAGCTAATTAACGCAAATGAACCATTCCTCCATATCTACATTTGATAACTTTCCTTTTTCATTTAAATGCTCAATTACTCACAGGGGGATGAAAAGGTTAAGCTGCAGCAAACATATTCTTTTTTTCTAGGCAATAAAAGAGGCTTAGAGGCCATTTGTGTCAACTGGAAATCCCAGACGTTCTTTTCAATTAGCAGACAAACATGTGAGTAAATGGTCTTTTTGAGGTCAATCCACATCTGTCTTGTGCTGGGAGGTTCTTAAGGGACTTAATTCAGAGGAGTCGACTAGAAAAAGAATAGGGTCCCCTATGGGATGTAACCCATGTTTGATGTGATGAAGTCTGGGTCTGATGTTACCTGGGTCAGATGTAGTGTAGTCTGGGTCTGATGTAACCTAAATGAGATGTCATGTAATCTGGGTCAGATGTAATGTAGTCTGGGTCTGATGTAGCCTGGGTCAGATGTAATGTAGTCTGGGTCTGATGTAGCCTGGGTCAGATGTATTGTAATCTGGGTCTGATGTATTATTGGTCAGATGTAATGTAGTCTGGGTCTGATGTAATATTGGTCAGATGTAATGTAGTCTGGGTCTGATGTAATATTGGTCAGATGTAATGTAGTCTGGGTCTGATGTAATATTGGTCAGATGTAATGTAGTCTGGGTCTGATGTAACATTGGTCAGATGTAATGTAGTCTGGGTCTGATTTAGCCTGGGTCAGATGTAGTGTAGCCTGGGTCTGATTTAGCCTGGATCAGATGTAGTGTAGCCTGGGTCTGATGTAACATTGGTCAGATGTAATGTAGTCTGGGTCTGATGTACCCTGGGTCAGATGTAGTGTAGCCTGGGTCAGATTTATTGTAGTCTGGGTCTGATGTAGCCTGGGTCAGATGTAATGTAGTCTGGGTCTGATGTTACATTGGTCAGATCATGTAATGTAGTCTGGGTCTGATCTAGCCTGGGTCAGATGTGATGTAGTCTGGGTCTGATGTTACATTGGTCAGATGTAAAGACTCCGGTGGCCCCTGTTTGAAGAAACATAGTTTATTTCACATTCTTAATACTCCAATTTTTTTCTTAATAATACACTTTTTGGGTGACACCATTCAACTTGTTTAGTGATCATTCTGGATATTTTATGGTACAGTGGTATTTATATAGAATCCTTCTCACTCCAGGGTCACCGTCTTTGCTCTGGATAGAGATCAACAGCTTGTCCAATTAAATCCTCAGAACCATTTGTCCAAGCCAACAGCAGTTATTAGAGGAATTATTTTCATCAATCAAAACTTAGGTCTGTGTGTAGGTTGAAACAGTCTATTGCTATAGCAACCACTCTTCGCTGGAAAGGAAAGATGCAGGCAATTCCACAAGGTTAAGGAAAAGACCCTTGTGAGGTGGGCAGGATGAACAAAATCAATAAAGCCAAGGATAATGAAGATTAACTGTGACTTCAGCCTTCTTTTAAACGATGTCCTCCAACTGAACAAAGAATAGACTAAGATAAAGTCTATGTTTGGACTGTAAAAATGTCTGAAAAGTGTTTAGTGGTTGTAGTGTGTTTTGCTTATCAATGTGAATACAAACAGATTTTATTTGATCAGATTTACCATAAACATATCACCCCTTTAGAATGGTACAGTAAAATCACATAAAAAACATGATTACTATGTGCCAGTTTTGATACGCTGATACACCTGAAAATAACAACCACAGAATTGTTGCTTAGCTTGTCTCATGGTATAGAGAAGTGTTAACGTTTATTCATCAAATGTTGTTCCTTTCCTGACTGACAACAATGGACTGACTGAGTTATCCAGTCAGTCAGTTATCCAGTCAGTCAGTTAGCCAGTCAGTCAGTTAGCCAGTCAGTCAGTTATCCAGTCAGTCAGTTAGCCAGTCAGTCAGTTAGCCAGTCAGTCAGTTAGCCAGTCAGTCAGTTATCCAGTCAGTCAGTTAGCCAGTCAGTCAGTTATCCAGTCAGTCAGTTAGCCAGCCAGTCAGTTATCCAGTCAGTCAGTTATCCAGTCAGTCAGTTATCCAGTCAGTCAGTTATCCAGTCAGTCAGTTAGCCAGTCAGTCAGTTCCACGACGTGATGGTACAGTAGATGTATTTTATAAGAAATATATTGCGCTATCCATATGTTGTGTTTCTCTGATGTTGTATCATGATCAGCTTCTTGACATAGACATTTGTAGGTTGTAATACTGTAATATAAATCCTTCACATAATACTCAGTTACAGTATGGTACTGGGGGGAAAGTTAACACAGGTTCTATATTGTTCTTGATAAGCCTTTTAACTGTTGCAATTAAGGCAATCATCTTACAAATCCATAATTGTTTTGTTGGCTAAGCAGTGTATTTGGAATTGGAAACACCTTTTAAAGATAGATAAGTTAACTCTGAGTAAACTATTTGAAAAGTGATATCACCAGACAATCTTCTGCAATTGTGGAAAAAGTGTTAGGGTAGTTGAACCTATTCTATGAGGTACAGTACCATACATCTATTATTCTTTTACGATGAAAACACCTACTAGACAATATAATCACTAGAACAAAGTAACAAAACAACACAGTTTTATACATATGTAATCCTGTCAAGGTAAAAAATTGCTCTCTCATCAGGGAACTGTAGTCCTTTAATTTGCCCATTAAAAAACGACTTGCAGTTCCTGCACTGAATGACTATGAACAAGTATGTTATCAGAAATGTGTACAGGAATTAGTGGGAATTCTTGCCACTAAAGAGATTAATTTCTATTTCATAATCTCATTCTCAGCCAAATTTCAATGGATAAGCAAATGAACCTCATAACCTTATACGTTGACACCATCATGACAAACATGTAGCAGTTCTACAAGCAAAGTGTTGGTATCAATTGTAGAAGAGAAATAAACATACCATTCCCCTACGGTCCAGCAGCCAACATGTCTCTCTAGATAGCCGATGTACATACTGTTTACTTGAATTCAAGAGTAGTTTTAACTATTTTTCAGAGCATTAGTGTCATAAGGACCTTTAAAATATTAAACAAAATTGCAGATCAATAACTCTTCAGACTGCAATAAGCGCTGCCACAGCTCGTGATATGTGGAGTTCACAGTCACTCGAACCACATACGTATTTATTGAGAATTCATCTTTAAGATGTCTTTGAAGAAATGCACATGGGAAATTATGTAACAAAATATTGTCTTCAGTTTTCTCTCTAGTTACTGTGTGTTCCACTTGAGACAAAACATGCCAACATTACCTCGAAGAAAATACAAGATTCATTTTGGATCTTCAGTTTGAACTAAATGATTTAATACCATTCTGATGTGGGTTAGGACTTATAGTTAGCCCTGAGCTTCTTGACCAGGTAAGTCAAGAGTTATACGAAATCATTTATAATCGAACACTAGTTTTTGTTATTTTGGGACCAGTAGTCCTGGACAGTGTTGGGGAACGTTAATTTAAAAAGTAAATAGTTACTTTACTTAGTTATTTCTCCAAAATGTAACTACGTTACCTTCTGCGTTACTTTTTATTGAAAGTAACTACATTACGTTACTGCATTACTATTTATTGAAAGGAAGTAATTAAACTACTTCAAGTTACTTTAAAAATGTATAAAAAATAGGAAATGTTATTTCATTAAATTAACTCCGCCCCCTACACAGTTTCCTACAGAAAATAAATGTTTTGTTACACCATTTCCTTGTTTGACTGTAATGTTTTTAGTTTACCAAAATATAGTCAGTGAAAAGTACCCAACTTTGTGACACGATATCTCCGGCTGTCATTAATCCACATGGACGAACCACTCCTCATTATTTACATTGGCAATAATTTATCAGCGGAACCCCCTCTTTCCAACCATATTGGTACCATGTTGGTTTTGTGCAGCATGATGTCCTACATCATTGCAAAGTTGCTATTTTGTCATTTTCACATCCTACTTCCTGTCTGTTATGTGTTTAGTAAAAAAAGGCAAAAGTAAAATAAACATGACCAACGTGGCGCGATAGCTCCGGCTCTGATAAACTCACTTGGATGAGCCAACAGTCATTATTTTCGGCTGATCTTCATCTTTCCAATGTTACCAGGCTTTAGTTGCTAGCATATACGGTTCGCGAGATAATTGCGATACAATCGCGGGAGACTGTGGAGGGTAAAAACGCCTCGCGGGCCAGATCAAAGGACCCGGCGGGGGGCATCTGGCCCGCGGGCCGTAGTTTGCCCACCTCTGGTCTAAAGGGTACAGTTTAGGCTGGCAGAATTATAAGCATTCTGCATGTGTGTTTACTGGCACAAATACACACGTTCCGAGTGCATGTCACTTGAATCCTTGCGCACCTTATGTAGCCTACTGTATGTTGAAAACTTCCATAAAGTGCGTTCATCGCCTGTTAAAGCACTTGGACATTTTCTGTAACATTATGCACGTTTTTTTAACGCGTGTTTATTTGAATAACGGGAAAATATAACTTGAAAATAACATACCTCTACTCGTTGTAGACCCCATAGTAGAAAAAAGCAATTTCGGTCCAAAACATTTGAGTGAGACGAACGATGACAAGCTTTCCATTATATTCCCACTCGAGAGGTGCTTGCACGTGACGCTAGGCTCACTCGACACATTTATTTATCCTCCCTGCTTTTTGATAGTTTTGAAGTAATGTGAATATTTCCAGCTGTTAAAATGTAGGCTATGAATTCTTCCATTTTGCTAACCTCCAATCTGCATAACTCTGTGCATTACAATTTTAAGTGCAAGATCTCTCCTCTTTTTGATTGACGGTTCCCATGGCCACCAGGGGGCCCTCAATCGAGTGCACAGGTGACTCTGCGTGGTGGGAGAGGGCCCCCAAAAGGCTCGGGCGGCACTGCCCAGGTCACTGAGTTTGACAACCAGCTTGGTGGGGTTGATGGTGTTGAAGGCTGAACTGAAGTCAATGAACAGCATATAGGTGTTATTGTTTTCCAGGAGGGTCAGGGCAGAGTGTAAGGCTGTGGAGGTGGCATCCTCTGTTGACCTGTTCTGACAGTAAGCAAACTAGTGTGGATCCAGTGTGTGACGTAGACAAGATTTGAGATTAAACAGGACCAGCCTTTCAAAACACTTCATAATCATGTGCGTGAGTGTAACAGGGCGATAGTCATTCAGGCTCATTGCAGGTTTTGCTACTGACACAATGATTGCTATCTTATAGCATTTGGGGACAACTGACAGTGCCAAAGACAGGTGAAGATGTCAGTGAAAACTCCTCCCAGCTGTTCAAGCACATGCCCTGAGCACGTTGCCAGGGATGCCATTAGGACCAGCAGTCTTGCTTGCATTCACCCTGCACAATGCAGAGTGTACAGTACATCAATGTATACATCGATGGTTGAGACAGTGAGGGGCTGGTCATCTGGGGAAGCTCAGCTTTGATAGCTCGTTCCTTGTTGTCCCGATCAAAGCGAGCGTATAACATTTGTTGGATGCCTGTTAAATCGCACAATTCTTCCTGGCAAAATCTCATAATTTGCAAATCCCTTGACGGTTCCTGAGATACTGGAATAGGCACGCATTGCACAGACAATCATACCACACTCAGTGTCTGATGGGCCACCAGTGTAGCCCATTCTATGCAACAGTAACTGAGTTTCTCAATGCCTGTCTACATGGTTAATCTAGCAAGCCATGGCCATGTGATCCATTTTCTGCAGGAACGACTGTATCCATTTTCATGTGAAGTACTTAATAAACAGTCTACTGAGTGTGTTTCTTATTACTGATGAAAAAATAACTGGTAGGGATAATGTATTATTTTCCCTCCATTATACTAACCAAGACCACATCAGCTGACTCAGCTTGACTGTATCATAATCAAATGAGCGCATCTGATTGGCTCAAGTCTCTTATAAAATACCCTGACTGCACTGATGATAAATCTGCTGATGTGTACTGAAACAGCCTGTACAGTATAGACAAATAGCTCTTATATGATCCATTGTCCTACAGAACCAAGTGAGCACTGTCTGGAGCTGGCGTCTTTTGAATGTGTGACTTTGGTTCTGTCTGGAATGGCTGTAGTGCCCTCATACACAAATCTGTCTCTCAATGCCAGTTCCACTCAATTTTTTTATTACAACCCTTTAATCTGAGCCTTATTTTGACCTGGGACACCAGGTGGGTGCAGTTAATGATGAGGTAGAACAGAAAACTAGTAGGCTTTGGCCCTTGTAGCGTAGAATTTGAGTTTCCCTGACATAATGTTTATGATTTGTTCAGAAATACCATTCCATTTAATTTTATCCAGCATTCTACGTTTCACCATGTCAGTTTACACTGTCAATATTTTTCTCTTTGGCTGAATTGTTCATTAGACCAGAGGTGGACATTTACTTGAGTAAACATACTTTTCTGAGTAACTCTGAGTTCACAAGTTTTGGGAAGTTCCTACTTAAGACCAAAATGATCAGGTAAAGGGAGTTTGTATCTTAACAGTAACCTATAAAACAATTAAAAAGAGTAAAGGAAATATGAATCATGGTCACCGGTAAGATGTGAACTCCTTTTACCTGAGCAATTTGGTCTTAAGTATGGACTTCCCAAAACTTGTGAACGCAGAGTTACTCAGAAAAGTACTTTTACTCAGTACTTTGTCCACCTCTGCATTAGACATCATATACAATTTGGTATTGGCTTATATTGCACTGACATACATGAGTGGTGTTTTTCTGAGGACAAACCACAGACAGAACTATGGGTATTGGCATATTACATTTTTTTATATTTCTTGATATTATAGATGAGGTTAGAGAGAAGACTTCCAGAAAGTAATATCTCCCGGAATAGGGCAGGAGAGTCTTTAGTTGGCTCTTCTTTTCAATGATTAAAAAAAATAAATATAAATATTTTGTATATTATTGACTATGTGCAGTTGAAATTTTTCCATACTTTCAATTAACATATGTTGGTATGACATTTGAATGTCTTTAAAAATTGTACATCTATTACCAATTATTCAGGGGAATGCAATCCTGATATATATTTATAATAATATATATATATATTTTTATCCGCAGTGAGCATGATTTGGTCTTGTAGACATCTCTAAAATGTTCAAACTTGTCCAGGCCTTTTTCAATCAAAGGAAATTTCAAAATATGTTATTTTTAAAGAAAACATTAGTGAGGAGACAATAAAATAATGTATTGCTCATGGGATTCATATTCAAATGTAGGTCATAACAGAATGGCACAGTCATAAAACAAAACATGGCAACAAAGAAAATAATCAAATTAATGTTCAAAAGTCTGCATACCCTCAGTTCTCAATACAGTGTGCCCCCCCTTTAGCATCAATGACAGTGTGCAGTTGTTTGTAATAGTTGTCTATGAGGCCCCGAATTCTTGCAGGTGGTATAGCTGCCCATTCATCTTGGCAAAATGCCTCCAGGTCATGAAAAGTATTTGGTCATCTTGGCTGAACTGCACGTTAGAGATCTCCCCAGAGTTGCTTAATGATATTAAGGTCAAGGGACTGTGATGAACCTTCACCTTTTTCTGCTGTTATCACTGGAGGATCAACTTGGCCTTGTGCTTAGAATCATTGTCATGCTGGAGAGTCCAAGAGCGCCCCTTAAAAAACAAACAAATAAAGCTCTATTTTGGTCTCTTAACTCCAAATTACAGTGTGCCAAAAGCTGTGAGGTGTGTCAAGGTGTTGTTGGGCATATTTTAACCTGGCTTTTTTGTGGCACTGGCGTGGTAAAGGCTTCTTTCTGGCAACTCGACCATGCAGCTCATTATTGTTTAAGGATTATTTTATTGTGCTCCTTGAAACAACCACATTGTCTTTTTGCAGAGAAGCCTGTATGTCTCCCGAGATTACCTGTGGGTTTTTCTTTGTATCCCGACAATCTTCTGGCAGTTTTGGCTGACAATTTTCTTGGTCTACCTGTCCTGTGCTTGGTATCAAGAGATCCCCAAATCTTTAAGAAGTGGATTCTTAATAAAAGATTGAACAGTACTGACTGGCATTTGCAAGGATTTGTATATTTTTTTATATCCATTTCCAACTTTATGCAGTTCCAGTACCTTATTACGCAGTTATTTTGACTGTTCTTTTCTGCACCCCATCGCTCAGTGTCTAGCATGCTCAGTGCATCCATGTGAGAGCTACCAAACTAATTGACTATTTCTACACAGACACTAATTGCAATTTGAAATGCCACGGGTGTGGAAAATTTACCTTTAATTGCCATTTTAACCTGTGTGCGTCACCTTATGTGAAATTTCATAATTTCATAATTCATAATTACCATCAGGTTAATTTCGTGCGCCGTAGAGGATGGTCGCATGGACGATGGCTCTGCTCCCTCTATGCAGGTTTTGGCTTATTACTGTTTTTTTAGTTTTTATTTCTGCACGTCCTGCACTGTCGCTCATACAGTATGATCGACTAGCACTTTTGGATATACGTAATTCACTGGATACAGACTTTTTTTCCACTTACCGGAGTAATTGCTGCAACTGGAATATCCTGCCGTCGTCGAGTTGTTTACTCACACGCAGGCG
>JACXGM010000996.1:41375-60466 GCA_016801145.1 Umbra pygmaea | reverse complement strand
GACCCTTTTCATGATATGCTAATTCTTTGAGATAGGAATTTTGGGTTTTCATGAGCTGTATGCCAAAATCATCAGTATTAAAACAATAAATTACCTGAAATATTTCAGTTGGTGTGCAATGAATCTAAAATATATGAAAGTTTAATTTTTATCATTACATTATGGAAAATAATTAACTTTATCACAATATGCTAATTTCATGAGAAGGACCTGTATATGTCTTTTATCGTCTAACTGAAAACCCCTCATCATTCTCACCTGACACTGCTCTTTCTACATCCCCACAGACATAATCCTATCTCACACGCCTTACCTCCTTCACTTACTTCTACCAGTCTCTTTCTATGAGCACTGCAACTCTCTGGGCCATTTTATCTTGATTGGTCTTTGGGTCCTAGATATCCTTCATTTTAAGATTGTTAGAGAGTCATGTTTAGACGATTACCGAGCACAAAACATTACAGAAGATTATAGGCTAGATCTCATCTTTCCCTGCCTCTTCACTCTTTCATCTAGCCTACTCTCTTATCAGTCCATCAACAAGAGGAAAACAGGGAGCAGAACAGACGGAGTGACCTGGTTTACCTGAGGTCAAGTACAAGTATTGTACTGTAGTCAAAACAGCAAACTCCATGTTCACAAAATAAAACCAGGACACCAAAAATAATCACCTTACAATCAGAAATATTTGTAAGTGGGTGCATAAAGGCAACTATGGCATGAGTCTTTCTGCATACTGCATTTGAAGATATTTTGAAAATGCCAACAATCTATTACCTGTTGTCATGATCTACCTCATGGGGACCTGACAGGTTTGTAGTTTCTCCTCTGCGTGTACTGTTGTTGTTTTTTTTCTGTATGTGATCAGTTTTCTATCCTGTTTGTTTTGTTATGGTCAGGTTTCCCGCTTTTAACGTCACATGATTATGTTCACATGATACGAACAGCCTATAAATTGCCAGGGGGTGTCCAATTAGGGCACAGATGTTTACACTTAATTCTATTTAATTAGTCTGCGTGATTGTGTAATTTCCCCATTAGTCATTGTTGCTTGGACGTGAGTGTTACTGCCTGTGTTAATTTGAGTAAATCATCTATTTTTGCCTATTTAAATAGGGTGATTTGTCCAAAAAATTGGACACTGCCTAATGTGGGACAACTAAGGTCTTGTGCAGGGTTCATCAACTCCGGTCCTGGAGGGCTGAAACACTTCAGATTTTTGTTCTCTCTTTCTAATAAGGGACTGGTTTATACCTGGGAATGCAGGTGATTGCAATTAACTACTACAGTAGGTAAAATAAAAAATCTGAAGTGTTTCGACCCACCAGGACCGGAGTTGACGAACCTTGGTCTAGTGTGTGTAGATCCCCCATAAATACATGAATGTCAGTGAAACTATTTGTTAGGCATAGCTGTGGTGTCATGTGATCAAAATAATTTATTTTCTGAATGTGTTATCTGCAATGTATGCTTTATATCACAATATGTCACAAAAGTACAAAATGCTAAAATGTACTCACCCTAGCACCTTTCGCAGATGAACATCCCAAAGTGCTTAACAATATAAAATAATAAAAAACAATTAAATAAAGCATAAAAATACAAATTGAAAGAAACAAACAGGTATATAGAATCATACTGCCATAACAACCCTCATCTAACTAAAAGCCTGTTTAAATAACAAAGTATTCAAAATGAATGGTAACATATCATATTAGTTGTTAGCCTACTTACAAATGCAATGAAGTTTTTGTACAGGCAAAGATGCGCTTCTCTTTTAAATGATGACCATTTTACATTTTTAATCAGTTAGGGACTTGCTAAACTGGCTCATTGATTTCATTCTGGATAAAGGATGTCTCCCCTCCATTCATTGTAAATGTCAAACAGAGATCAAATCAAAGGTTAACATTTTGTTTGGTACTAAAGGCACGCGATGTGTCAACATCTTAACACCACTAATGAAAATGTAAAATACATCTATTTAAATGGATAGAAAAACTAAAATGTTGCAGTCTAAAATGGATGTGTTGACTTGAGCCACTTCTCTGGTGGTAAAACAGTGTCTACAGTATAACATTGGTTAAAGCCTAATGCTATTTAATCACAACCGCAAATCAATTTAAACACATAGGGAAAAATGTTAGATTGGGAAAAACCAGTACCATTGGTAACCAACATGCGTAACTGCAATCCATCATCTTGCGCTAATCCTGCAAATTGGCAGGTACTCCATTTACACTGTTTACGGCTTTTACAACAACAACTAAACCAACGTGTGTAACCGCAGTCCTTTATATGGCCCCATTCTCGCAATCGACAATGTTTGGACATTCCAGAAATCGCCCAACCCTAATAGAGTGGCACTCAATTACATGAACATTGATGTAGCAGCCGAGCTGTTGGTGAGACTGCATGGTCTTTTTCCTCCAGCCTGCATCTCATGGCCAAGAGGAACGCCCAGTGAGGGATTAGTCGGAGGCTAAATTACTGTAAACACGGTAAACACTGTTGCGCTCACACACGCACATGCAGACGTACACACTGGAATAGCAGAACACACCAAGCCAGGCACAGAAGAAGTGGGCCCCAGTTCCCTCCACAGAAAAAGTGGTATGACCTAACACCCTGTGGTATAATATCACACTGAAGTTCTCTGACGCAAGGAGGAGGACCACCTCGCAGGCGTTCACGCCGAAACTGTCAGAAGCAGAGAGAACTTCCAAGCTCACAGAGATGGTTTACGATACACCAAAGGAAAGCGTTTAGGTCTAAAGCCCTGTTCTACGATCAGTTATGTTGCGAGGTTGAATTTATGGAGCCGTAAAAATCAGGGGCATTCAGTCTTGGACTGGCGTAGCCAGACTTACGTGTCGTCACTGTGATTTATATCCCAGCCTATGACACGATCGCTAATGGGAATGGGCGAAGAATGAAACCCTGTTGAATGCCGCACCCAAACTTCTGCTTGCATTTGGGGTGCTGAAGAGCCATGCATAGAGAGAGAGGCCCAGAGAGATAACCATGGCAACCATATGTACACACACACACAGACACAGACCTCTGATGAGAACAGTGGGTTCCTGTGAAGGGTGGAAGCTCTGAGACTGTTCCTCCTCGTCCTGCTCCATCATCATGTTACCGGCCTCGGGTTCGACACGTGCCCCCTTTACCCTATACAGTAGATCGACAGGTAGGAGAGAGAGACCCTCGCTGAGGCGTCATTTACACACATCAAACCTGGGGACGCTGATTAAATACCTTAATGATGTCATACCTTTTTTGTTTTTACAACTAGGTCTTTTTCACTGACATTAAAATCTCAAGTTGATTTTCTACTGATTTTTGAAGTTAAACAAGCAAGGACTGGTCTAACTTAATCATGCACAGAGCAGTCCAAAACCATGAGGGAGACTGTGTGAGCCAGGCATGAGGATCAACGTAACGTGGAACAGCTTTCATTGTAGGGTGGACTGAAATGACTCCAATAAAGGGAGGTATAAGAACATTTAGCAAAATGTCTGCAAGTGCCAGAAATGTGGCTCCAACACACACACACAAACATCCCACTGGCGTAGCCCACAATGCAGGAGGGCCTGCGAGCTCTGAGACCCCCCACCCACCCAAAGAAAGAGAAACTAATTGGAACAAAATGACATTATTATTGGCCAACTCTGATTGTGTCAGTATTTCTATTGATCTGACATAATGTAAATACTACTACTAGGCTTAATTCGGCTACCTCTGTTTCTCATGTCTAAAATAAATTGTTCAGTTTGCAGCTTTGTCTATTCTAATCCTCACTGCACTAAATATATTTTAATGGAGATTAGTCAAATTAGCATTTAGTTTGAATTATTATATAGTCAGGACAGCTGTAGGAATGGCTGCATCTGCATAAGCTGACAGTTTGTTATTGACTACATAATATTAATAGTAAAAGAATAGTGCAGACTACTGTTCATGGTGCTGAGTATGGCTGTAGCCCCGCTTAATTGTTGTTGTCTGTTGACTGTTGACTGAGACTGAGGGGCACAACGGGACAACAAAAGAGCCTGAAGGTGTGTTGTTATGTGCAACTGTTTTCAAACCTGTGGTGCACCTTCACACCCTGGTCTGTCTGTTTCTGGACATTGCTGATGGTGTCCTGCAGGTCCTTGATCTTGTCCTTCTTCTTGTTGAGCACCATGACAAACCGAGAGAACATGTCTTTCTGCATTTTCTCCACTTCCTCGACATGATGCGTCATCCTGGAGATCACAAAATCTATTACATCATGATGTCTGTCATTATTGGAAGAGTAAATCATCAGTATCTTCTACTGGCTCATTAAACCAAGATTGTATTAGAAATAAAACATGTAGTAGAAAGTTAAAGTATACATTCAGCTTTAATTTGAGGCTAATTGGCTACATATTGGTGTGTTCACTTAAAAATTACAGCAATGTATACAGTACATACAGTATATCCCTCTATTTTGTGGGACAAGAAGAAAGATTATTATCATGCAAACTTAACGTGTTAAAGACAGACGCCTTTGTACAGAGACAGTGTTATCATAAATGTTTCAAAAGCAGTTTATCATCTCGAGAAATTTGTAATTATCAGAGGTCCTGAGATTCAACAATTTTGTTTTTGGTTAGACATTTTTGATAAATAGGGCCCCCTTTAAGCATGTTCAATGTTTAGTTGCATGTGCTTTGCATACACCAACTGCCTAAAGTCGATAACCCTTTGACCCCAGCATTTCCTCTGTAACTCTTCTGCTCATGCTCTAACAGGCCTGTCCTTCACCCATCTTCAGTTCTTGTTAGTTTTGAAGTCTTTCTGCATTGACTCCAACTGTATCCGGAGCAAATGAAAGGCATATTAAATCTAATTTAATCTGGAGATGAACTTGGCCAGTAAAGAATTTCCTACTTTTTACTACAAAACCCTCCCTAGATTTTATGGTGTTTGGGGTACTTGTCTTGCTATATGATGAATCCAATGTGTATGAACGCATTTGTTTGCACTTTAGTAGACACACTGTTTCTGTACACTTCAGAATGAACTTTGCCGCTGCAGCCACATTACATCATCAGGGAAGACATATACAACTGTTTCAGTGGCACCCATACATTCCCAAGACTTAAGACCATATTTTACAGATGAGGCAGAATGCTTTTATTCTTTCCTGTCACTATTAATCCTGTGTTATCCGGTAGATTCAATCTTTGTCTCATCTGTCTACAATACTTATTTCCAGTACTCCACCCAGGTACTTCGTTCTGTCACTTCTAGGCTCTTGGCTATCCTGCCAGTATGGGGACCCAATCAGCCCGGTCAAAGTTCTTCTCTGTCCTTTAATCGAATTGGTGAAACAGACTTCCCTTGTGGATATGATAGCAGAGTCTCTGCCTATTTTCAGAAAAATGTGAAATTCATTGGCATGTGTAATTTACACATCTGTGAGGGCACCATTAATGCAGAAAGGTATGTACACATTTTGGAGCAACATACGCTGCCATCCAGATGTCGTTCTTTTCCAGGGACGTCCCTGCATTTTCCAGCAGAACAACACCAAACCACATTCTGCCTGGATTACAAGCACATGGTTGCATAAACAGTGAGTGCAGGTGCTAGCATGGTCTGTCTGCAGTCCTGACCTGTCTCCAATTTACAATGTGTGGTGCATTATGATGCGCAAAATAAGGCAACAAAGGCCCCGTACAGTTGCGTAGCTGAGGACATGCATAATGGATGAATGGGGAAAATTCCACTCGCTAAACCTAACCAAATGGTGTCTTCAGTGCCCAAACGCTTAATAAGTGTTAATAAAAGAAAAGGTGATGTTACACAGTGGTAAACAGTCGACTGTCCCAACGGTGTGTTGCAGTCACCAGATTGGAAATGAGTATACTGTATATTTTTTAAAATAAATTAAATTCACAAATTAAAACATCAATCAATGTGTTGATAGTGTGTTTTCAATATAGTACAGAGTGAATAGAATTTTCAAATTACTCTGATTGTTTTCTGTCATTTTCCATACTGTCCCAGCTTTTTCTGAATTTGGGTTATAATACTCCTCCCAGCACTGACCTTTGTGAAAAAATAATTCATTAAGTTGAATGTAATAGAAATAAAATAAAAAAATAAAACAAATGTATTCAGTAACTGGAAGTCACTCTGGAAAGAATCCTCTACTAAATGACTGACATGGAAATGAAAAAAATGACAAAAAAAGATATGCATACTATTCATTCGACAAAATGTATTTACTGTAGTGATGTGTTGAGGGAGGGTGGGGTAGGACACATTCGGCGTGTTTCACTGGGATACTGGTGTTTCACTGGGATAATGGTGTTTCACTGGGGTAATGGTGTTTCACTGGGATAATGGTGTTTCACTGGGGTAATGGTGTTTCACTGGGATAATGGTGTTTCACTGGGATAATGGTGTTTCACTGGGATAATGGTGTTTCACTGGGATAATGGTGTTTCACTGGGATAATGGTGTTTCACTGGGATAATGGTGTTTCACTGGGATAATGGTGTTTCACTGGGATAATGGTGTGCCTCACCCTGACCAGACATGTAACGATATGTGGCTGATGCAGGGAGTTATTGGAGACAAATGCAAAGGGATAAAGAAAATTAAACTTTGTAATACAATAACACTCCTATTCAAATAAGCAGTGCTACACCTGACATGCACCATTACAAATAGTCAATGAATCACAAACGAAACCGCAAACACAGATCTTAAATTGGACCCTAATGATAGTAAATTGAATACAGCTGTACTAATTGCTATATATTTATTGGACAACGATGGACATGTGATGCACTCCTTATAAATAGATAGAAAAGTGAATGGAAAAGTACAATGAGAGTCTAGATAAACAATACATGAAACATGGAAAGAAGCTTGGTGAGACTAACCACACCAAACCCTTATCAGTCCAGGGGGAGCATCGTTACAAAACATGACCCTCTCTGAAGTTACTTTTTGTGGTGATACCCCGCCACTGAAAGACACTGGGAGGATGTAAACAACAACAAATCACACTAATCTCCAGCCCTCTAATATCATGCACCCTGGACATGGGAAACTCTCTCCTCTCACTTGGGCGGCTAGTGATGTTTTCTGAGAGATGATGTTATTGTGAAGTCCCAGGGGGAAAGAGCAGCTGGAGAAGGATAGGGAGTGGACAGTCAACCAGCACAGGCTTAACAACCCAGAGACCTGCACTCCATGAGTGGAAAGCAGCAGTGTAAAGTAACAAAGTATTAATACGTTAATTAATTACTGTACTTAAAGGAGAATTCTGGGCAATTTCAAAACGTAGCTCTGTTGTTTGAATATCAGAAGTGTCAGTAGCGAGAATAACTCAAAGAATCTGTATTGCCAAAACTGTGTTTACCTCCTGCTCCAGTTTACAACCATTACACATTTACGGGGCAAGTTTTAAAATGTGCTTTGAGCATCTAAAAATTTTCCAAATGTAATTACTAGTGCGTAGCCATGTGGAGTGATTCGTTATAGTGAACACAGGGACTTTTAACAAATAAGTCAGTGTACATAAGTCAATGTACATATTCTCGCTACTGACAGCACTTCAAACAACTAAGCTACATTTTGAAATCACCTATTATTCTCCTTTGGCCAGTTTTCTTTGTATCTGTCTTTTACTGGAGTATGGATCTGTCTGCCTACTTTGGACCTTTACTTCACTACATTTTATTACAAAAATGTACACTTTTACTTCTTTACATTTTCCAAAACACATTTGTTACTCGCTACAAAAATAAGAAAATGACTTGTATTAGAGAAAACGCGCAAACAAATGATTCACAAATATCTTTGTTAAGTCGTTATCCAATCGCTTTAGCCATGCATTTAATTTTTAACAAATCAATGTGAAACCCCACCCACCAAGAGCAGTAGTGTCGTCGAGAGTATATGGAAGTAGAATCATTTTAATAAACTCATTTTCTTTCAGTGGTCACAGCGATTGGTTTCACCTTTTCCCCTCATTTACGCATAAATTATTTGTATTCCCTAAAGATAAGTATACAGGCAGTTCAGTGGAGGTATAGACGATATCAATAAGCTTACAACATTAACTTGTAGCCTATTGTCATTTTAAGTGCAGATGTGTGAGCGGCGGAACCGATACGTGAATATTCCATAAACTAAAAATGGGCAGCGCGCATTGGAACTGGATCGTGTGAGCTGTGAGTTCATGTGAGCTTTCATTTAATGTGCGTGCATCAGAGTGACATGTCGAGAGAAAAGCTTCTGCCCTACTGAACCCAGTAGAGAGTCCATCCCTTCAGCAGGGAGTTGATACAGTAAACCATGCAAAGGTTTAGGCACCCCTGACAAGTTCCATGATTTTCATTTGTAAATAATGATAATGTTTGTATCAGCAATTTCATTTTGAACTATCAAATAACTTAAGGACACAGTAATATTTCGGTAGTGAAATGAGGTTCATTGGATTAACAGAAAATGTGCAATATGCATAAAAACAGATCAAGAGAGGTGCACAAATGAAGGGATATGTTGAAAACCTTCCTTTCTAGCTAGCCTTTTTGATAACTGTAATATTTGGTATTATGCCTATTGCTAACAAGTTTATCAGGCAATGTATTCAGGGAAATTGAGAATGATATGACATCAGATATAGTATAGTGCTATGTGGCATAATGGAATTTCCCTATTTTATTGATTTGCTTATTGTCTTATTTTTAGGACAGAGTAGGACATAATAATAGAATAATTTAATTTGGTTCAAAATAGTTCAGTGAAATGCTTTACATTAGATTGTGGCACCTTTCTCTCCTTTCAACGACACACATAAATGTTAATAATTCCAAATCATATGAAACATTAATGAAATAATACACTTATAGCCTGCATAGCTTAAATAATTACAATTTAAATCATTTTATATATGATAATATAATGATGTGGTATGTCAACGAAATAATCAAAATAATAACAATTCTCAAATAGTCTGTCACGGTTGCAATTTGTTTTGTGTGTGTTTGGGGTGCCTTTGTTTTTCTATTTTCAGCACATGTAGGTTAAAGGTTCTGTGAATGGGCGTGTCCTATAGCAGTGGTTCTCAAACCTCTTAATATTTGTTTGTAGAAGCTTAGGCCATTCTGATCCAGTAATTTAATAAGTCAGATGGGATTTTATTGCCGAATACATCAATTATGTAACTTAGTTTTCTATAAAGTATCCACCTCTATTATGCATTGACAGATGTGACACTTTTTTACTTTGTGTACTTAAGTACATTTCAGATCACATGTTTGCTTTTGGTACTTTAGAACATTTAAATTCAGATACTTTCAGACTTTTACTCAAGTAAAAATCCAGTAGGTGACTTTTCACTTTTACTGGAGTAGGATTTTTGCAAAGTATCTCAACTACTACTCAAATATCATTCTCCAGTACTTTTTACACCTCTGGCCGAAGGACACTTACTTCACTTTCAAGTTTCAGGATTCAGTACTCAGGTACTACCGGTACTACTCAGGTACTACTACTCAGGTACTACTACTCAGGTACTACTACTCAGGTACTACTACTCAGGTGTACACAACACAAATTATAAAAAAATGTTCGCTCTGGTTGTATACTATTTGGGAATGCAACAAAATGACATAAAAAAATACAACAACAAAAGAAATGATGGAATAATAACAATAACAACAGCAGCAGTGATTCACGTACACACACCCACACACACACCCACACACACACCCACACACCCACACACACACACACACACACACACACACTCATGCCATAACAATCCTTACTCTGCGAGGAGGCGCTGATGCTCCAGTCGGAGTGACTTGTTCTCCTCCAGTAGAAATCTGTTTTCGGCCTCCAGGTCAGTGAGCTGCCCCAACGCCTGTCCCATTATCTGCCTACTGAGCTCCACTGGGTCAGGGGCTGGGTGTAAGTCCACCGCACCCACACGCACCTAAACAGACCAAAACACATGCACAGAGATGGTATGGGAAGAACCAGATGCACCTGGACTGAGTTTCACTCCTAAATACCCACTGGGTGTAATCGGACTGCTGGTGGAAGACAAATTACTCTAAATACACTTAAGGTACCTCGCAATACATTTATTTACATACAATAAACAGTTTTACTGTACGTGGTGAGTGCATGTGAATAGGTATAGAAGTAAAATGATACCACCGCTTATACTTGAACATTTACAGATTTGCAATTAAATCCAGATAGCAGTTTATTTTGCAGTTAGCAGTTACCAGGTCATTTTATTGTAGCTAGCATCGTCCAGCTAGCGTTTGTGTGGCAGAGCTGGTTACTGAGGGACACTGCATGGGGACATTTATGTCGGATGGTCGTATTTTATGGTCCTGAATTATGTTTTTCTCTCTGCATACCCTCCATCTGCTGGATCAGTGTTTTAATGACAGTGGGTGAATAGTGTGGGAGGGGTCATGGGGTGGGATGGGTCAGGAGTGGGAGGGGTCAGCGATGGCCTTGCCTCTGGGATTTCTGGAAAACTAGGAAAACTGGGATTTCTGCAGAAAGTACGATGCCTTCAGTTTGTCTTACACTGCAATGTGCTGAGCCAAACCAGACAACGACGGAGAAGAGGATGGATTCTATGAGTGCTGTGTCAAGCCAGGCCAGGATTGATAGTTTTGATTTTCATTTACAGAAAGTCTTTCTTTCGCTTGTGCACCACATCTGCTGGTTTGTGCGTGTTAAGTAGCAGGATGTTTTGACTGCATCACGCCACCAGTCAAACTCTCCACAGTACAGGGACTCACAATAGTCAGCGAGGTGTCACCGGCAAACTTGACTAGAGAAATGGGTGAGGGCACACATCCTTGAGGTGCTCCAGTGTTGACATATACTGAATCAAAAATGTGCCTTTGTGTGTTATTGGCCAGGAAATCAGTGACGACATATAGTATGGAGGTGAAGACAGTTGATAAGAGTTTGTGTTGTAGTATATCTGTGATGATGGTGTTAAAAGCGGAGGTAAAGTACTACAGAGAATCAGAAGAAGGGCGGGAACACAACTACCAGTTATTAAGGTTATTGAGCCTGGTGTCTTCACATGGTATGACAGCTCTGAAGTTGAACAACATCTGTACATGGATTGCCACTCTACATTCTATCACTCTACGCTCTACCTATTCTTACTAAACAGAAAGAGAGACAGAGGCAGGGCAAGAGAAAACACAGGCAATGTGACTACAGTAGATCTATCTTTTGTGCCTCTCACTATACTCTCGTAAAGAACACAGTCAACAAGTTCATTGGCTTTCGACGACACATCTTAATGCAACGTCCCACGATAGTCCTGTTCTCTTTTAAAGGATACCCCCAATGAACACACACCGTATGCAGTTTAAACAACCATGTGACTAAGCACATAGGGACCTGCAAAATATTTGGAGCTTTTTAACAAGCATAGGAAAATAATACATCTAATGGTGCCAGGGTGAAGTCATCAGACTGAGGCATGGTTCCAGTTAGTTTAGTGAATTTCCATCAGGTTCTGTGTTAGATGTCAATGTTTCTAAAAAACAAATGACCCTCTTGGCTTCACGCTGTCAGGTGATGAGGTAACCCGCTGAGTGTCTGCTGTTGTTTCCTGAAGGAGACTGACTGGAGGTATTGAGGGTGTTACCATTAAACCTGTCAGTCTGAGGGTGTGTCTGCTCCTGGCTTGCAGTCCTCCATCTTTTATCCTCAGACAAATGGGCACTTGTGTGGGTCAAGTACTAGCCTAACAGCACTCAACAAATCACGTGGCCAGGTTTACAGGTACAGAAACCTCATCATATGAGCTAAAGGCTAATAGACAAAAACATTATTTTATTATCAGAGTAAACAAGGTTTAATGGAACAAGGACAGCGTTGCTCCTCTCTCAGTCAGTGTTGATGGCTGATGCAGTAGGAATCGCTCACAGCTTGCTTATTTACTAATTAAGGCAAATTTTGAAAGTGTATTCCACCTGAGCTTCCATAAATTGTCTGGAAATTAGATAACTGATAAGAACAGTAGTTCATAAAGATGGCTAGCTAGCTAAAGAAAGGTGAAATGAATCTACACTACAACAGCTATGACATTTATCAGACCCTTTCATGTTTTTTACCTTTATATTACCAGGCAAGTTGACTGAGAACACTTTCTCATTTGCAGCAACGGCCTGTGAAGAAGGGGGGAGGGGAATGAATTAGCCAATTGAGAGGTAGGGATAATTAGGTTACCATGATGGTATGAGGGCCAGATTGGAAATAACACCCCTACTCTTACGAATAGTGCCATGGGATCTTTAGTGACCACAGAGTCAGGACACCCGATTCGAAAGATGGATTATATATTGTAACTTGCAGTAATCAGTGTATACTTTTGGCCCCTGTGGGAATCGAACACCCAATTCTTGATGTTACAAGTACCATGCTCTTACCAAGTGAGCTACAGGTGACCGTAACATCCATTGGGTAATATGAAGGGCTTAGCTAGTTATGTAGGCTTACTAATCTCTAGACCAATGGGTAAAGCACCATTCGAGTTGGGTGGATCCTCTATGAAAACCAGTGGTCTAAATGTATGTCTATCCGTAGAACTTGCGAAAACCATACATTATGATTGCCGGTGATCCAAAATCTTCATTCCCATAAATAAATAAAACTATTTGAGCTAGACATGTATTTAGATCCAGTTGCAAAAGTCAAAAGTTCAAACTATAGCAGATGGCTCATCAATAGTGGCCTTTGTTTAAAATCTGCAATGTAACACAGAAATATAGCAGTTTAAAGTTGTGTAATCATTTAATATCTTGCTTTCTGAAAATAATTTCCTGATGAGATAAGGTAGTTATGCTTCCAAAACTGCATTACAAGCAATGCAATTACTTATGGATGGCTTGCTATGACCAAGAACGATTTACATACAATTTTCATGTATAATTACACACTATATTGTATGGTTGTTTGTATTGCACTTAGAAACACAAATGTCTGAACTTCCCAGGTGGCATATAGAGATGCCTCATGATGCTTGAAAACCAGAAGGTGTTAATGTGCAAAATGTTCAGGATTGCTGCGTCTTCAAACGCACTCATTAAATGCTTGTAATTTTTGTCCTAGACCAGAGATGTCCTGGCAGGCCACACAGCTGTTTTCTCCTTGAACTTTGAACCTAAACCTGAACGTGCCAAAGTGAGTACTCCTGACCATCACCATGTAATCTGCTCTGATCCCTACACATTTTCATTTCTGCTCACTGATCGCCATTCTCCCCCTGGGTTTTACTACATGGAAAAGATTCATACAAATAAAATATATGTTTTTATTTTTTGCCTCATATGACAAAAGTCATACTTAATATTGGCCAAATTCCTACAAAAACGTGTATATAAAATGGTATTTTATGAGTCATCTATATATATTTTAAGGAAAGAATTTTAAGGAAGGTTTATGTCATCACAAATATTACAGAACAACAAAAAGTAAAATTTTCTTTTAGTATTTATAGAGTTTATATTTAGTATTTATTTTGTGTCATTTGAGGCAAAACATACAAATCTTATTTTATTTGTATGATCTTTTTCCATATGGGTTAGACTCTGAAAAGATGCAGATTAATAATAGCCAGTGGTGTCAAATACAATTGGTCTTCAAATCAGTGTACAAGCTAGTTTCCCTGCTGATCCGCTAATTACAAGAAAACAAGTAGATGTAATATAGAAATGAGGAAACCTGCTCATACAAGTCTATGTATGAGTAGGTTCTCACAACATTTACTGAGCAAACACATGCCCAGTTTACCGACAGCTACTGTACACTATGTTCACTAATTTTCCAACGTATTCCTATATTCTTTCTGTGACAATTCTGTTAGTTTAATCTTAAATTTGAATAACTTGAACATGTTTTATTATACATATGAACATTGTTTGACATTTGACCTTGGCTAATTATTTTATTTGGGTTAAAGCTTTCCTTTTATTTCTAAATCGTTGAAGTGTATTTTAACTGTCTAACCCCAATGTTTGTATTGGATGGAAAGAAAATCACTTGGGCTATCACTGATTTTGTTTATATGTTATTTAGTACTTTGGCTTAGGGCCACATTAGACAGTTAATTATTTGTCAGTAAACACAGTTATGGTCGTCTGTTTTCTTTATACATTGTAATAAACTATAAATACATTTCAACACTCATAGACATACGATCTGCCATTGGCCTTGCGGTTGCCACACAACCAATGTAACTGTTGCGAAAAGAGCACCAATAACAATGTGGCCTAAATCGCTGATTACGACACGGCCGTATAAATCAGCACCCTAAAAAGGACCTAATGGCATCTGCGTTTAGAGAAAACCATGCAAGTTTTTTCAAACAATAGCTTCCCAACATCGTAAAAAAAATAGCAAAACATAGATGTTACTGAGTAATCCTTTGCAGGCAGATCTCTTGGGAGTGAATTTCTTTAAAAACCTTAGGCCTGCTTTTTAGTATATAAGAAAAGCCATGTGCAGTTCGTCAAATGAGAGCACTTTTTAACTAGAGGGTAATGTTTGTGCAGTGGTAATTTCTAATGAGCAAAGTTAAATCTGGCCAAATAAAGTGCACAGGTAATGATGTGGGACACTTCTGAAAGCTCCTACCTCAACTTCAACCCGTTTGCGTTGTTTTTTTGTCAGAACCCCCCTTCCACACGTGCCAGGCCAGTGTGTCAGTCACTTCAGTGGCCCTTTCAGTAGAAAGTGTGTAACATATCCGTCAAACATCCATGGGAGAAGGGCTAATGTAAGGGCTAAAACAATGACCCATACCCATGGCTAGATCACTGGCATCCCAATTATTACAATAGGCTAATCACAGGCTGCTCCAATTATACTCTAAAGCACATTATATCTCTGCAAACCTTCAGGTCAAACCTGGTTTACATGACTCTGCTTAAATGATGTGCTATTTCATTGATCACAGTAATGACATGTTAGGGTAGCATGGGGTAATAATAGCATGGGGAATAGCTATAAACCCTGCGTGCAGTAATATGCTGAGCATTTCTGACAAGGCATAGAGCCCTGAGGTCACGTTGGCTGCTCTTGTTTTGGGAAGCTCTTTTTCAAATTTCTGACAAGGCATAGAGCCCTGAGGTCACGTTGCCTGCTCTTGTTTTGGGAAGATATTTTTCAAATTTCTGACAAGGCATAGAGCCCTGAGGTCACGTTGGCTGCTCTTGTTTTGGGAAGCTCTTTTTCAGTTACCATTGCAGGTCATCCTATTATGGAGAACATTTCATGCCCATTTGTGTCTCTGCACCCTCTAATTCAGATGAAATACTGATTACCTGACAGAAACCTTCTCGTTAGTGACAAATGTAATGTATATATTTGGCTATGTTGGCTTGATAATTTCCTGTTGCAGAGTGTGTAATGTAAGGCCCCTGAGCCAAGGTGACAGGGGAAAAAGGTAAAGCACTGTTTAACAACTACAGTTCTCCAGTTCTGGGAGACAACATATGTTAGAAGCTCTGTGTATCACAATGTAAGTGATTGACGTTTATGTGTATATGTGGGGACCTCATAAGTCCTCACAAACATAGTTAATACTGAAAAATCTGTCCCCATAATTTGGTAAATTGCTTCACTTTATTTCCTTGTGCTAAATGCTCTGTGCTAGGCTATAACTGGCCTGCCTGCCTTGAATAGCGTGAAAAAGAAATTCAAAGCTAGCAGAGTCTAATATAGTACAGGCTTTAATCGAGGAAACAAGTCATTTATTCGTTTTTTTTTGTTTTGCTTTTATTTTGAAAAACGACTGAACGAATGATACACGGATTAGCTCTGCCCACCACATATTGGGTTTAGGGAAAAACATACCATTTTCAGTTTCAGTTTTACCTGTAAGTTTTAAATGTGGAAATAAATAAAACATCCAATCATGTTTTTCCATTAACAGCGACACTAATACTAAAAACATTGCTTTAAATATAATATAGCATAGTGTACATTAATGATAAACAACTAGATTGGAGATATAGATAACTGCCAAAAACAATATTTAGAGATAAAATTGTGATTAAAAATAACATTAGCATCTATAAATTACAGACCGGAAGTGATGTAACGCGTGGGAGTCTGGTCAAGTTCTTGCTCATATTACTATGGATGGTGATAAGGAAACCAAGCTCTTACCATTATGGCTACTGTAACACTTTTTCTATATATTACTATGGACGGTGATGAGGAAACCAAGCTCTTACCATTATGGCTACTGTAAAACTTTCTCTATATATTACTATGGACGGTGATGAGGAAACTGAGCTCTTACCATTATGGCTACTGTAAAACTTTCTCTATATATTACTATGGACTGTGATGAGGAAACTGAGCTCTTACCATTATGGCTACTGTAAAACTGTCTCTATATATTACTATGGATGGTGATGAGGAAACTGAGCTCTTACCATTATGGCTACTGTAAAACTTTCTCTATATATTACTATGGATGGTGATGAGGAAACCGAGCTCTTACCATTATGGCTACTGTAAAACTTTCTCTATATATTACTATGGACGGTGATGAGGAAACTGAGCTCTTACCATTATGGCTACTGTAAAGCTTTCTCTATATATTGCTATGGACGGTGATGACGAAACCGAGCTCTTACCATTATGACTACTGTAAAACTCTCTACATATTACTATGAACGGTGATGATGAAACCGAGCTCTTACTATTATGGCTACTGTAAAACTTTCTCTATATATTACTATGGACGGTGATGAGGAAACCAAGCTCTTACCATTATGGCTTCTGTAAAACTTTCTCTATATACTACTTTGGATGGTGATGAGGAACCCGAGCTCTTACCATTATGGCTACTGTAAAATTTTCTCTATACACTCACCTAAAGGATTATTAGGAACACCATACTAATACTTTGTTTGACCCCCTTTCACCTTCAGAACTGCCTTAATTCTATGTGGTATTGATTCAACAATGCGACATAGATCTGGTGACTGTGGGGGCCATTTTAGTACAGTTGGCACTAAGGGGCCTAAAGTGTGCCAAGAAAACATCCCCCACACCATTACACCACCACCACCAGCCTGCACAGTAGTAACAAGGCATGATGGATCCATGTTCTCATTCTGTTTACGCCAAATTCTGACTCTACCATCTGAATGTCTCAACAGAAATCGAGACTCATCAGATCAGGCAACATTTTTCCAGTCTTCAACTGTCCAATTTTGGTGAGCACTTGCAAATTGTAGCCTCTTTTTCCTATTTGTAGTGGAGATGAGTGTCTGTGACCCGGTGGGGTCTTCTGCTGTTGTAGCCCATCCACCTCAAGGTTGTCTTGTGGCTTCACAAATGCTTTGCTGCATACCTCAGTTGTAACAAGTGGTTATTTCAGTCAAAGTTGCTCTTCTATCAGCTTGAAGCAGTCAGCCCATTCTCCTCTGACCTCTAGCATCAACAAGGCATTTTCGCCCACAGGACTGCCGCATACTGGACGTTTTTCCCTTTTCACACCATTCTTGGAAACCCTAGAAATGGTTGTGCGTGAAAGTCCCAGTAACTGAGCAAATTGTGAAATACTCAGACCGGCCGTCTGGCACCAACAACCATGCCACGCTCAAATTTGCTTAAATCACCTTTCTTTCCCATTCTGACATTCAGTTTGGAGTTCAGGAGATTGTCTTGACCAGGACCACACCCCTAAATGCACTGAAGCAACTGCCATGTGATTTTTTGCAAAGATAATTGCATTAATGAGAACTTGACCGGGTGTTCCTAATAATCCTTTAGGTGAGTGTATATTACTATGGACGGTGAGGAGGAAACTGAGCTCTTACCATTATGGCTACTGTAAAACTTTCTCTATATCTCGCTCTGTCTCTCACTACTGCTCTAACTACATTGACATCCACAATGAGAGAGCAGAGTGCGAGCTCGTATTTGCCTCTGCCTACGCCATATGACGCGTTGCTAGCATATAATGGGAACATTTTTATCAAATCCTGCTTTAAGTTTTGTGTAACATAGCAATATCTACATACCTCTTCCGACAACATTGAGTATTAATTCAGTTATGAACTCAACCTGCAGATGCTCTTAAATTTGAGGCGGCCTTTTGAAAATGCAGACAGGATGGTGACTTGTTTCTCTTTATCTCATTCCTATCCTGTTTCCCTTCCTGAGAGTAGGTGATAAAAGTTAAAGGTCAAACTCAGCGCCCAGTGCCAGTCTTTACCAGGCTGTGGGCAGAAAACTGGGCGAGACCAAAATCGTCCATTGTGACGGATAATGGGTAACCTTTCAGAGAATGTGTGGGCTTCATACATTCCAAGCATTTCCATCTTTATATTTGAATGTGGAACGTTTTACCTAGTAAACTGAAACTTTGCATATTACTAGTAAAAGTGTCATAGGGAAATATTTATTTTATAGGTTTTATTTTTAAATAAATAAACAGCTTATTTGTGTGTGTAAGTGTAATTTTTACAATGTTTTTTGGGGTCTACAATAAACACCAACAGAAGAGTAAAACAAGGAAAACGAATACAGCCGTTATAATATTAGTTATGGGTAAAAGTTACAAAGGGTTCGGTTTAGAATTGGGAGGTATTGTTAAGAGTAAAGTTAAGTTTAGGGTTAAGGGTTAGGTTGAGGGATATAAGTTGCTGTCTCACAGCACAACTGCATCACGGTGTTTAGAGTTTGTATCCTGATTGTGACATTCCAGCTATGCGCAAATCTGTACAGCGCTGCCTGGGGTAGACGGGCACATAGTGTGACAGTTACCTTGTCATGTCACTCTTGAGCAACTCCTAACGTGCAGGTCAGGCGCCTGTGAATTCAATCACGGTTGAATAGTTGACGGATGTGTAACCTCCCATATACAGTATATATCGACTTAAAGCTTCCATTTTAAATGGGCAGTGTGAAATGCATCAGACGGCTTGGCCGCATGGAGAGTGTGTACATGTATGTGTGTGTGTGTGAGAGAGACAGAGAGACAGACAGAGAGACAGATAGCGAGAGAGAGAGAGAGAGAGAGAGAG
>JACXGM010000996.1:5959-41275 GCA_016801145.1 Umbra pygmaea | reverse complement strand
TAATGCTGGGCATAGAAAGAACACTGAATTCCTGTAGGGAGCATCCAGTTCTCCAGCTAATGTCCTGCTGGTACTCTGGCTGCACTGGGGGAGGAATTGTGCAGCAACAATTACCGTTTTACTGTGTAACCTACAGTAATGGACCAAGGCCATCATTCAATTACTAACAGTAGTGGCTTAGCCCTTTAATAAACAATAGCTGATTGAAGATGTATTATTTTCCGTAGTGACATGAACTCCACAGCACAATGACAAATTGTTGCTCCTTGCAAAATAAACTACAACTAATAATTAGCATGGTTTCTATGGCGGAAATTAGGTGTTGCAGCAGAACATGGATTCAGAAATGGAAGAGAGAAGAACTGTTTTTCCTTTTTATCTATTCAAACAGCGACTGTCCCAATAACCATAATCTAACTTTGATTAAAAAGGGAAAATTTACTTTATAATCTAGAACTTTGTAAAAAAAAAAGAGAGAAAACGCTATTATGTATCCATACTGTGATATCAGTAACTGTAAGGAAAAATAAAATGTGTTTATAAAGTCTGCAAGGTGCTAATGTCATTCCCAGACAATTTAGCTGGTCTATTGTGTTATAAAGTGGTTGATGTAGGCTAAAATGGATGTAATGGACAAGTGTTTGTTTATTGCATCAAAGAGCAGAAAATCACTCAATTTGACTTTGTTTTGATTGGCTAAAACGAGATAACAATTTATTTTCTCAGGCCACTGCCATAGATATAACCCTGTCACCCCCAGTTAGGAAAACAGTTGTCGTGTCAACAGCCTGGGAGCGGGGTTAGCAAGATGGACACCACAGTCATTACCTTACAGTACGCATTATTGCAACAGATGACACTTTGTTGGAGCCCACACGTCCATTAATCTCAGCCTAATCCCCATTTCCTGGCTCAAAAATAAGTGACCAATCTCTAGAAAACAAGGAAGTGTGTGTTTGTTTTTGTCTGTGCGCGTGTGACTGTATCGCACTGTACAGCCTGTGTGTTTTGGATAAGATTGGGTCCTTAATATGACAAGCGTGGGCAAGAACTGGAAAGCTTGCAGAGATCAACCTTGCAGAGGCAGAGGGGGAGATAAGAAGGAAGTAAGAGGCGGCATTGCACTGAGCGATCCTAAAGAACAGGGAGGACAAGCAACCCTTTTGTTAGTAGCACAAAATGGCCGCCAATTGTTTTTGCTGTTTCTTCAGGTTCGATGAAATGGTGGTCAATCCGCAAAATGCAAGGGACCTTACGATACGATTTCATCACAATATTTTTGTGCCGATACGATATGTATTCTTACGATTCTCGCGATTCTGAATGTATGGCAAATCAAAACTTTTCTTAATTAAATGCTGAACAGTTCAACGGAATACAATAAAGTGCCAAAAACGTCTAATACGGAAAAAAAAGCATGGCATTCATTTACTTAATACTTTCTAAGTGTTATTAATGGAATTTACAGCCGTATGCAAAGGTTTAGGCACCCCTGACAATTTCCATGATTTTCATTTATAAATAATTGGGTGTTTGGATCAGCAATTTCATTTTGATCTATCAAATAACACAGTAATATTTCAGTAGTAAAATGAGGTTTATTGGGTGAACAGAAAATGTGCAATATGCATCAAAACAAAATTAGACAGGTACATAAATCTGGACACCCCATCAGAAATATCACATAGATATTTAGTTGAGCCTCCTTTAGCAGAAATAACAGCCTCTAGACACTTCCTGTAGCTTGTGATGATTGTCTGGATTCTGGATATATACATGTATGCTAATGTGTAGACACCCCTGACAATTTCCATGATTTTCATTTATAAATAATTGCATTAACCACAATGCACAGTGCGGCCAATTGACAACGTATGGGTAATGAAATGCAAGTGAATATAGTGAGTTTTGCCAACTACCGAATAGTATCTGTCTTAAAGCCGTAAGAAAGTGACAAATACTCAAACTGCCTTGTATTATTCTGAACGCACTTTGTCATCACGATATAGACGGATGATAGTGTTCTACACAAACATTCCCATATTCACTAGCATTTACTGGTGATCATTTGACTGCTTTGCTTACAAAAAATATACTAACATCAAATAGATTTTTGGGTTTGAGAATCGATACTAACATAGGCAAAAAGAGTATTGCGATACATTAAAATATTGATTTCTTCTACCATACCTACATATGACAGGAACAAAAATGTGCCCCAAATGTAAGCCCCCGATCTAGATTTATAACTTTCTCCAAATCTATGTGCATAGGTTGGTAATTCCCCCAAAATGTCTGTGCTTCTGTGTGTGCTTAATAAGTGTCTAACTGATCAGCTAAAGTCAGCAAAACACGTACGGCACCCCTCCTATCATGGCCTGGTTACTTCCGCTTTCTACTGTCCAAAAAGTCTATTTTATCAAATGTATTTATCATCTAGACAGAATTATAAATACATAATTCTGTTAAGCTAAGGTTTTTTCAATCTGATGATCTGTTCTAGCAAATCATGAGCTGACTTCCCCTTTATCTTCTAACTGTCTGATTTAAGGCATAATTATACAAGTTCTTAAAGTTTAACATTTCTTCAACAATTAGTCTATTCTTCTGTTAACTTAAACTCAAAGTTTTTTATTACTGTACTCTCAGGGGTCCTAGTACCCATGTTTGGAAACCACTACCCAGGCAGAAGTGGTTTGCTCAACAATTTCTTTCACCCATCTGTAGCGAAAAACTCTTTAAACAAAATTGCATTCAGAAAGCCACACCAGAAGCAAAAATATAGAAAATAATCATTCTCTATGGCAACAGTAAAGGCAACAGTAACTCAAATAACCACTCATTACAACCAAGATATGCAGAAGAGCATCTCTGAACGCACAACATGTTAAACCTTGATATAGATGAACTACAGCAGCACAAAACCACACTGAGTGTCACTCCTGTAAACTAAAAACAGAAAACTGAGGGTACCATTTTCACGGACCCACCAAATTGGACAATAGAAAATTAGAAAGACCAATCTTGCCTATCCATTGTTCAAGCTGGTGGTTTAATGGTATAGGGGATATTTTCTTGTCAAGAAATGCTTTTGGGCCCCTTAGGACCAATTCGCCTTTGGCTAAGCCACACCCTAGAATGTAGATTGACCAATCACAGCGCAGCCAAGAACGAGCTCCCACAGAGGTCCGACACTTTTTCACAGCGCTCCATTGACTTTAACATAGGCGTCTCATATTTTTGGTCTCTGCAGGCTATTACCATCGTAGTTTTATCAAAAATATAGTTAAACGTTGTGGCTGGGGAATTTGTAACACATATATGCGTTTCCCAGAGAGGTTGGAGGGGGGTGTTCGTTTTTTGTCGCTTCCCAAAACCAAAGTCAAATCCTGACAAGTGTTAGCTAACGTTAACGATACCTAGCATAACGGTTGTTGATACGCTAGCACACGCTGCTAATGAATACAACGTTATACTCGCATAGTCCGTTTGCTTTGTAATAACGATTATAGAAGTGAATAGAGACCTACCCAGCTTTGGATGAACAGTGTTGCTCCTTGATATTGTTAGTCCCAGCCTTCGTCTCGATTAGTAGGATATGCGGTGGTTCATTTTTTCACTGTGACCAGTATGCTTTTGCCTCTATTTGGATGCCTTGTGTTCCTTGCGTTTCACCGGTATGTCTTGAATATAGCCTTCAAACGCATATTGCAGCCCCTTTTGCCTACTTCTATCGGACACTTTATTTGCTGCTTTATAAAAATTTGACAAAAGTTCAGCAGGAAGAGCTGTCACAGCATAAGCCATGTTGATACAAAACCAGAGCCCAGATGAAGTTGTCGGACTCAGCAACAGTAACTAAGGGGTGCGGGGCTTAGCCAAAGGTGAATTGAGCATTGTTTAAATGCAACAGCCTACCTGACCTTACTGACCATGTCCATCACTTTATGACCAGTGTACCCAACCCATCTAATGGCTCAGTCTAACAGAATAACGCAACATGTCACAAAAGCTCACATCATCTCAAACCGGTTTCTTGCAAATGACAATAAGTTCACTGCATCATGGATGTGCAGTCTACAAATCTGCAGCAACAGTGTGATGCAATAATACCAATAAGAACCAAAATCTCTGAGGAATGTTTCCAGCACCTTGTTGAATCAATGCCATGAAGAACTAAGGCAGTTCTGATGGCAAAAGTGGGTCTAACATGGTATTAGCAAGGTATACATAATGAAGTGGTCAGTGATTGTATATTGGCAAACCATAAATACTACTACTGAAGTACACAGGCAATGCTTTGTGTGTGACCACTTTGGCGTTGTCATTGTGAGTAATGAAATGAAGAAAACAAAAAAAATGTAATGACATCAACCTGCAGTTTATATCTGCTGTATAGCATTTGCTTGAAAAACTAATGTTTTTAAATTAGGCCTTGCAGATCTGAGTGTAGATTCAGAAATGGGATAGCTTATTTCTCACACAAATGTGTTCATTTAGGATGCATATAGTGTCGCTGGATTGGAATCGATATTGTGAAAACTGCAAGTGCTGATAAGGTGCAATAAAACAAAGAAAAAAAACAAAGAACAATATTGGATTGCTAACACAATCATATAATAATACTGTTCCCTAATAAAACCATGTGTCAACAGATATGGAGATTCTTAGTAGATTCCCAAACAGAACGGTGGATTAGACTGAAATTGGATCCTAAACTGTGGCCTGGCAAATCTTCATTTAGGCATTTTCTTCTGGCTACTTCCAATTTCCAAACAGTACTACATTTCTTTCACTTGCAGCCAAATGGTTTTGTTAGATTTCATGTTTATCCAAAAACCAATTAGCTTAATTGCACACCTACATAAAACTCAGAAAGGAACCACAAAACAGAACCCCATGTTCTCTTGGTGAAGTATAAATGGCTACTGAACCTTGGAAAAAAACCTGGCGGCCGTGCATACACCCTGCGGTTGAGATTGCATTGTTTACCGTTGTAATAACAATACTCAAGCATAGGTTGCTTTGGTTAAATTAATGCTGTCTAAAAATTACATAACAGAAGTTCCATGTTCTTGTAAAAAAAATTATGGCAAGTAAATGTTGTTTTTTAGTTGTCAATTTCAAATAATTTAGTTTGAACTGCAATAGTATACAAACCTGATAATTGAACAATGGCACTGGCATTCCTTCATAAAACCTACCTTTTATTCTGTTATGGTCCCCTACAGGCCTCCAGAGTTAAATTGTTGTCAATGTATCACAGTTTCATTGGTTGAAAATATAAAACTCTGCCCATTGGTCGACTTCTGCAGTGGTGCTTATAAAACTGCTTGTGTTTTGCCACAAGTCTACGAGACCTTCACCACCACCGCGGCCCGTCTGTGCGTGCCTTTGTGTATCCGAAAAATTTAGTTGAGACCTCACATGTTTACTGTGCCTGCAGTGTTACCTGTACCAGAGCAATATAACAAATCGGCCAACAAACCTACAACAGCCGTGGACACACTTTGCAACTGCTTTCCAACAATGCATGATAGTCACTGCTTTTTTATCTAGTTGTAGTTGTGGGAAGGGGCCATTTCTTTTTATTTCAAAGTTTGGAAAGAGAACTTGCGTCGTCACTGCCAGAACAATATACAGATATTTAAATGTAATGTGAGTTTTAGTGCAAGGAACCAATACACATTTATGTAATATTTATTTAAGTGTAACTGGTAAGAACTTTAAGAGAGTGCTTGCACCATGGAATTCTTTGTTTGATGTACTAACTGGTTTCATACCTCTCACAATACGTAGTGGCTATATTCAAGACCCAGTTAAAGACATATATATTTAACATGCATTTTGTATGATGTGATTATCTGTTTTCATGTGACTGTAATGTATGTCTGAATGTCTTGTAGTGTATAATGTAAAGCGGCCTTTAGCTATGGAAAGGCGCTATATAAATAAAACTTCTTCTTCTTCTTCTTCTTCTTGTTCTTCATACACGTGATCTCCTCAACTTTTATTACACTATTGACTATTGTTTTGGGGTCAAACGTCAGAACAACAATAACCTCCTCAAATGTAACGCAATATTTATTTGCATGATATTAACCTATTAATATGCATGCCGACGGTGTAATAGTTCTGGAGTGCAGCGTCAAACATAAGGATACTTCTCCCGCAGTATTGTCTAAAGTTGGTCTTAATGTTTTCAGACAGAAAACAAACTCCGCTCTTACAGAGAACTTCAACAGAGCCGTCTTTGAACGAGGGCCGAGGACGTCCTTTCCAATACCCATGGATATGACAAAAATGTCCCAGCATACAAAACCTCCAAACATTGGACAGCATCCATTCGAGGTCTCTGTCCTTTGGGGGAACCAAGAGGAGTGACAGGGTGTTCCCCCCTCAGTAAGGCTAGCCAATAACATGAGCCAAACTCATCAGACTGTGGTTTCAACAAGGAGTCTGTGCCATATTCTCTAGTACAGGGTGCTATTTCAACATGCAGTAAACAGGACAGTATGTACATATGGGGAAATACAGGGCTGGGAATTTTGTTGATGGGGAGTGATTGATAGTGTAGGGAGGCTGCGGAACTACTAAAGTAACATGGAGTAGTATGCAGGACTCTGAGTGAAGACGATTAATCAATAGGGCTTGTGCCACAAAACACGTTATCATTTTGTTTTTATTGCAATGCTTTAATTCAATAAAAGCAACAGGTGACAATGTAGGAAACTAACTACATAGGAAACAAAAATCCCAATTTAATATGCTTCAGAAACCACATTGGGAGTGGTATTCTCCAATCGGTGTATTGTGTATTCTCCCCAGACAGTTTGAGATGTTGAGTGCTACCAGGGGCTTTTTTAGAGTTTGAAGAGACTAGGGGCTTAGTCCAGACACAGAAATATAGCAAAATATAGCTAAATGCATTACTGACAAACTGCATGTTTTGGAAGAACACTATTCAGTTTCAGTAACTCCTATATCTACACTTTTTCATTTAATGCATACCATACTCTTTGTCTTTCATGGTGTCATATTTTACTATTTGTTGTCTGTCTCTTTCCTGGTTTCTCCATCATATTGTACTATTGGTTGTGTCTCGTTCCTTGATTCTCCATCATATTTTACTATTTGTCGTCTGTCTCTTTCCTCGTGTCTCCATCTTTTTTTATTTCTCTTTCCTGGAGTCTCCATCATATTGTACTAATTGTTGCCTGTCTCTCTTTCCTTAATTCTCCATCATATTGTACTACTTGTTGTCTGTCTCTTTCCTCGTGTCTCCATCATTATGTACTTATTGTTGTCTGTCTCTGTCTTTCCTGGCCTCTTCATCATATTGTATTTGTTTCTGGTGTCTCCATTATATTTAGCTTTTGCTGTTTGTCTCTGTTTTGTGTCTTTTGAAGGGGGGAGCATCAGACAGTACCTCCTTGATTTGAGTTTGGCAAATTTTCAATAATCACACCATGCCACTATGTGACGGAGGTAATCTCGCCTCTCATGAATCTCACATTTTCAGGTTGCATTTTTTCTACAATATCTCCATGCTCTAGAATAGTCTTCTAACACTTCCAAGACATCATTGTGGCTTTGTCTCTATGCTCTAGACTAGTCTTCTAACACATCCAAGACATCATTGTGGGTTTGTCTCCATGCTCTAGACTAGTCTTCAAACACTTCCAAGACATCATTGTGGGTTTGTCTCAGTACTCTAGACTAGTCTTCTAACACTTCCAAGACATCATTGTGGGTTTGTCTCAGTACTCTAGACTAGTCTTCTAACACTTCCAAGACATCATTGTGGGTTTGTCTCCATGCTCTAGACTAGTCTTCTAACACTTCCAAGACATCCTTGTGGGTTTGTCTCCATGCTCTAGACTAGTCTTCTAACACTTCCAAGACATCATTGTGGGTTTTTTCCCACGTAGACGGAATGATTCCAGAGCTCTCTTCTAATTAGTGTACCCTAAGCTAATTAATGCATCCTGGTGGTTTCTGCTGTGTTGTCTTCCATAGATTCTACAGGAAAAACAGAGTCCTGCATTTCTCTAAATTTCCTTCCATCCAAAACGTTTAATGTGATATTGATGTAGCCTTGCTTGTTTAGGGCCTGTGTTTGTCTGTGTTGGTCAGGGGAGTTGTGCGAATTAAGGACTGCCTTTGTACGATTGGAAGTAACGCAAGTACAAGTGTAGGTGTCTGTGTATAATCGCGCAGCAATGCCGTTATGCTAAATAATTGGAGTACAAATATATTATTGGAATTGGATCAAAAGTCCCGGGGCTTAAGCCCCAGAAATCCAGGCCTAACGATGCCACTGAGCACCACTTGGTGATTCTAAACAGTTAACAGCAATGGCTTTGATATATACAGTATGAAGAAAATAGATGATAAGTTCTTCTCATTATGATATTGTTCCTAAATGTTAAATAGACTGCGTTCTGTAAAATAACATTCAAGCTCTGTCCAGCAGGGGTGAAAATGGCAGAGTGAATTACTGGGGTCATGCTCCAGAACATCTCCCTAAAGTAACACCACATGAAACGAGATAGCATCGTCAACAACCTTCACTCCAGCAGTCACCTACATTCCTAAGGTATCACAAACTAAATAGGTCAATGGATTTCTTTCTAAAAAGTCTGTATAACAATTAATGTATAATCCCATACAACCATTTTAAATTAGGATATTGAATTATACTAGCCCTGTCCCCTGGGTAGGTGTTATTTACACCAGGTGAAAGTTGCCTTCTTCCAGGCTGTGTGAACGATAACAAGTAGACAACACAAGAAAATGGCGTATTCATCATGTGGCGTAATGAGTAGAATTCTGTGTTTTTTAAAACAACTGTCTACTTTCCAAATGAAGACTATTTATCAAATTCAATTACACACCATGATGCCTTGTTTACATTATCCAGATGTCAAAGCTAGTAGATTGCTAGCTAGCTTGCCAGGAGAATATGCTGTGAAATTGACCCCCTAGGAATTGTCACCTGAAATAACATGAAATAGGATGAGTAAACACGGCCAGCAGCTAATGTTTGCTAAAAGCTGAGGTTTTGGGTCTAGCTGTTGTTTTTACTTTGGTACACAGACTTTAACAGCTGCCATTTCAAGCTTCCTCAGACAATGTTACGGCTTTAAATGGGCCAATGGTTTATGCAGATTGTCTCGCTACTGAACTGGTTTGGTAACCAGCTAGATACTGCCTGAATTCAGCAGTTCGTTTTCATCAATAGAATAAGCTCACCTGTGTGTTTTTTAGCATCAGGACAGAATTCTCATTTCCTGGTTAATCTGATTTGACCTTTAAAACAGGACGTTTTTTGTATTTTTTAATGGGTCAGGCTGGTGGTCTAGGTTATCATTCTGCTGTACCATACTTGAAAATGCATGTACCACTGACTACTAATAGCCAAAAAACTTGTGAAAGTGTGGACTTTCTTGAACTATATAAAAATTACTTAATTTACATAATTTTGTATAGGCCAATTAACTTGCTATGATGTATGTGATAGCAATAAAACTTTGAAACTAATGAAGTTATTCCAAGATAAGATACACAGACCTAAGCTCCAACCCAGAGAAATTCAGGGCTATACATGCATTTATTTTTTTCATTAAATGTTAATACTCTACAAGAAGAAATACTGTAGTTAAAATAGCCTTTTTAGTTTTTAATTGTTTGTGCTAAAAGCAAACATAAGCACAAAGTTGGTTTCTATGACTGATGCTTCAGGGTTTTCAAACTTAATCAGACTTTGCTGTGCTAATACCGGTAATTGTCAAAGAAAAGCACAGCCTGAGCACACTGCATTTAAACACACCGTCTATTTGATCTACAGTGGATTATCCTATGTTTATGGGCCCATAAATAATTTGAATATCTTGTTTATTTTACATCAGTTTTTTTCATTATTTTAATGTCTAGATTTAATCTCTTGCCGTTTTGCTAAAAAAAATTAAAGTTTTACTAAATGATTGTCGATATGCACTGAGGTTTGTTGACTCCCCCACAGCTCCAAAAAGAATTTTGACCCCAGGTGTCAGATTGAGACGCTGAAGTCCCCAGTGGGCCACATCACTGAGACAGGATCAGTCTCCCGGGGTCACCCAGGAGACGGCTAGCTGCTCCGTCAGCACCTCTTCCCAGGAAAAGGGGGGTCATGTTCTCGCTAAGATGTAGCCAAACATAAATTGTGCTCTGGGTGATGAATGCTTAGTAGCCATTTAAAAAATATATATGTTCTGCAGAACACTCTTTTTATTTTACATTCTGTTAAGTTGAAAACACGCATAGTCAAGGTACACAAACACACACCACACACACCTTAGAGGACAAGCTATTTGTTTGGTACATCTTAACCGGTCCCATCAGGGGCTGCTAACTGGGGTCTACATGGGTGGCCTTTTTACTACCACACACACAGACATACACATGCAGCAGTCTTTACAGCTGGCTACACGTCCCTGTTCTCACTGTGTACTAGAACCCTCTATAAAATATTTATCTTGTAAACATTTTTAGACTATATAACATTTTACCTATTTTAGAGCGACGGTGCCTTATTTGTCTACAAGTGCATTGTTAAACCATAGTATTCTCCATTAGATGAGTAAACAATTAGATTTGTGTGATCAGCTGTGCCTGCCTAGGTCACAGGTTATGATCATAGTGAATGTGATAGCACCCAGGTGGTTTCATTAGTACATACTCAAGATTTTACATGGTACCATAAATTTGTAGTGTGAAGAGACGCTGTGTTGACATAATGATGGGGCACACTGCCTGAGACAGTCAACCCAAAAAGAAGAGTTTCACCTGGTGCCACAATGCTAGCTCAGCCTATAAAACCATTGGTGACAGGAGTAGACTGTTAACCATTGTTAACTACCTGCTGGAAGCATCAACTCAACTAGGCTTGTCATGATCAATGACTCTCTCCCAATGGTGGCTGCACTTTCTCTAATTAACTGACCTCGCAAAAACTAATCAATGTAGACAGTGACAAGGAAAGAACATTTGTTTATATTTCCCAACAGTCATTTAAAGGTGTTATTTGTACAATTTGTGTAGAATTTCACTGAGTGAAAAATATATAGTTTCTCTTTGAGTGACCAGCTGTAGAAGATGTATTTCTTGATATAAAAAAATTGAAAAGTAGTTTAGTTGGGACAATGACATTATGGAATGCTTATTTTGCTATTTCAACAGGAATTGCAATGGTGGGGGGTCTGCATGGCGTTGTGGGCTAAATCGCTGCCTTGCAGGACAAGCTATATCATGATAGTCAGTGGTTCGAGCCTGACTATGTTTTCTCCGACCTTCCTCGAACTTCCAAGAGGCAGCGCAAATTGGCATAGCGCTGCCCGGGATTTGGGATAGATAAATCAGATTATCTACATTGCCATGTCTCTCTCCCGCAACTCCTCATGTGCAGATCAGGCGCCTGTAAATTCAATCATGGAAGTATAGTTGGTGAATGTAATCATCCCGTGCATGAGCTGACTAAAGGATTATGTGTTGGAAGAGCTGTGTGAAAGGAATTGGTCATCTCGGTGATAAGTGGTTGGATGAACCATGTGCGGGCTCCCTAACCATCCCACCGGCAAGGTGGGGTCATTGGGAAATTGGACAAGACCCATTGCGAGGGGAGAAAAATGGGAGGAAAAGAAAACACAAAAAGGAATTGCAATGACGACGTGACGAGTTGTGTTGTGAATCCACAGAGTTTGTCAATGGGCAATCGCCCGACCGTGGATAAACAAAATTACGCATTTTAAGCAGTGCTTTTGTCTGTAACAAATTACTGCAACTAAATTTTGCAATTTTCAACTTAATTTGAAATGTTTAGTAACAAACAGGCAGTAGGGGAGAAATTTGTTAAAATGGCAAGTAATATTCCCCAAGTTCTAGAAATCCCAGTATGAGGTTTCTAGCTTTTCTGCATGATTCCAAGATGCTTCCAACCAAGACAATAATAATTTTTTCAAGGCTCAGAGGCACTAAAGTTAGGAGACTTTTTTTCCATCTGAGTAATTGATCCAAAACACCTGCTTAACAGCAGTTTAACTGCAAAAACCTTATATTACATATACCATTTAAACTGCTGGGGTCATATTCATAAAATATTAATGTCAGGTTAAGTTCACCACCTGTTTCATACTCTTTCTTCTTTCTAGAGCTCTCGAAGGAAACCTGTCTCATTTGAGTCACTTTTGTACCCTAAAATTATCTTGCTAAGAAGATATGTTACGATTTTCAACTTCTGTGTGAAAAAAACTTTAAGAAAAAAAGCAGGTGTTAACTTAGTAGGTACTTAACATTTAACGCAAACAGCCCCCAGGAATCTTCCAGATCTACCACACACACACACAAACCCCATGACTTGATGATATCTTTGTTTTAGCCACATGTCAAACATACATTTGTACCGGTAATTGTCAAGTTGATATGATATATTCTCTAACAGATTTTTGGTTGAGATTAGATTTTTTATTTAACCTTGGATTTAATTGAAACATTAGCTGTTGATGACATGGTTAATTCCACATTATCCAAAACAGAATCCTTTATGTCTTAAAAACTATGGTTACATTTCCTTAATTAAAACCACTCTTTGTAAAGACTTCAATAGCAACAGTGAATCTATTTAGTTATTTGAATTTTTCTGCATATTCATTCTAAGAACAGCACAATTGTACTCATCAGGGACAAATATCAAAGCAACACAGGACTGGGCTTGATTTATTACCCTAGCAACCAAACAGATTTTGTTACAGTCTTAAGGGGTAAATTCTTCGCCTGCTATTCACAACGTAGAGCCAGTTTCACTTTCACACGTCTGTCCTCGACAAGTGAAACCCTAATCATGTTTTGAAAAAACAATTTGCTTGTATTACAGATCCATTTTCATAGCCAAGCAGATTGTGACACTTAACTGACTATCCAATAAATTCACCCTAGATATAACCAGGTTATCCACTGTAACGGAGTTGTTATTTCTGTAGGGATAACATTAGTCGATGTTCAGACAGTAGAGCTGGGCTTTGACAAATAAATGTCTTAACATAGACTAGGAAACATTTTTTTTCCAATAACCAGGCAAGCACTTTCTTATTTACAGCAACATTTTTTATTTTTTTTACCGTCCTGTCCTGCTCACAGACTGTACGACAAACAAAGCTTTCAGCTTGGCGGTTGGGGGATTGAACTCGGGGCCACAAGGAGTTCATTCACACTATGATAGAGATAAAAAATCTATAGGACTGTCTCAATTTGCATAATAATTTCCATAGCATTTAAATTTTCATTAGCAAGTTCTGCGACATCGTGACATGCAGGACTCCAAGAGAGCTGAAGCTGTCTGCATGTGCACACTACAGAAACTTGATGAGCATGTTGACATGGAAGGTACAAGAAGGAATATAAACTCTGTGTGATGTAGGTAGCCCAATTGTTTATTTGTTAGCATATAGAATCTTCAAGTGCAAGACATTTTAGTAATAATGACATGGCATGTTTTTGATGCTCTGCAACTCTCACATCGACAGAGCAGGTATGAGCAAATTAAAATTATCTCATTTACCAGAAAATTACGGTACTTCTACATGCCCTGCTTAACACAGTTCCGAGACAATTACATACAAACTTGGTAATGTCCAATCATTTGTAGGTAAAATTAATGAATTCAGTATCCTAGACAAAATAGTATAATGAAAAAACTTATAGGCACATGTCAACTTAGAATAGAGGTTTCAATATTTTTATTTAACCTTTATTTAACCAGGAGGACACGTTGAGAACAGTTTCTAATTTCAAATGGTGACCTGGCCAAGATAGCAACTGAAGATAGCAATTGGATGGTCAATCTCCTGCTGTTGGCCAATTTGCCTGTTTAAAGCAATGATTTGAGTAAAAGCTTACAACGACTGTATAGGCCACACGGTTTCTGTTAGTACGGTGTAACGGTAGGCTTGTCTCATTTCATCTTAGAAGGAGTCGGCCTTAGTTCATAAACATGTTATTTACAACCCCCACCAGCAGAGCTTCGTACCCCCCCAGCCTGTCCTCTCACCACCTGGCCTGGGGTTCCAGGACTCACGCTGACCCAGCCCATAGGGCCTCTAAGACCCTCTCAGAGGACATTATTGGCCAACTATCTTGACATCAGTTCACAGAAGAAGAATGTTCTTTCATATCACCCATTGATTTCAAGACTTAGCATTCTGTTCTGATAAGGTGACAGATTTTTATCTCGGATTTTCCCCAAGTGGCCTTCAGGGGTATACAATCTTCCTCATTCTGAATTTTTGGAGACAATAAATCTTATCTTCAAACAGCCCCTTGTAAACCCTCTTAGCGACTTCCTTTCTGTATATTGCGTGTCGCTAGAGACCTGCGTCCTTGGGACGTCATGGAAGGTGAAGCGCTCGGTCGAACCAATTCAGCCCCACACAAAACACACACCAACAGTAACAAAAATCCTTGTAGAGAATGTTCAACGAGTAGAAAAAGTAAGTATATAATGTATATGACCACACAAAGCAATTGTTTAAAAAGTCATATTTCTTTGGATTACTAGGGGAGTTCCTGGTAACAATGTCTCCATGAATCAAGTACCATTTTCAATAGGCATGACATAATATCTTACACTATCACAGCAGCACAGAAGGATTTGTCCCTGAAGCACCATTTGGTTTAGTCATGGTAATGTCCCTGGTGTCTAACCTATGTTGACTCACCAAATCGGCTGTTATTGTCTTCCTCTCGTACGACAGACAACCATGGTCTAAAGAGAGCTGGAACAGGTACACGTTCTCTGGCCCTTCTTCTCGTCCTCCACTGGTCATGGCCTGATGAAGATCTTCCACATAACTCTCCCTTTTCACTCCCAACCTGTTCGCTCCGCTCGTCACATCCTCCTCTGATACTACAGGACACAGAACGCATAGGATTATAACAAGAATGAACCAGTAGTTCCTCCAAGGTGTTTTCTGACATTGATTTCTACATGGGAGCATTTAGATGTGTGGATTCTTGTCATTCAGTCATATTGTTTGATAAATGAATGCCAGAAAACAAGACTGGTATGAAATATCACTAGTCTATATCAATATTCACTATATCCAAATCTAGAAAGACATAAACATCAACTGTATGTAGCAATGCGTACAGTACATTAGTGTAAAGGAGCATCGTGGAGTATTCATTAGGGTGAAGAAACAACACTGCAACTCGTGTCGTCTTGTTTTGAATAGGGGACGGCAGTAGACATTCAGCTGTCCTTTGTATTATATAACTCATGTGGTGTTGTGTTATCCAAACGGATGTCACCAATAATGGATTCCAGGTTAAGAAAAGCATGCAGGGAAGCAAAGACAAAAAGCATCAGCTTGAGCTCCAGGGTCCCAATTAACACAGGTTCAACATCAAACACACACAAACACACACACAAACACACAAACACACACACACACACACACACAAACACACACACACAAACACACAAACACACACACACACACACACACACAAACACACAAACACACAAACACACACAAACACACAAACACACATGTGGATCTGTCAAGGTCCAATCAATGCTTGTTATCCGTGCAGATGGACAGCCAGACGTGACTGGAGTCAATACGTTCCAGGTGTTCATGCAAAGCAAACACATAGAAAGACACAAACTCTCCCAATTCCCTGACGACACAAAAAGAAGACTCACTAGCAAGATGCTTCTGAGTTGAAATATGAACGTGATATTAACACACACAAACACACACACACGCACAATGACAGTCTTCATCAAGCTAATACACCTGTAAGCTGCCCCGTATGCTTAAATACAGCTGATGAAACAAGGACATTGCTGTCCCTCAGTCTAACAGACCTTCAGTCACACTCCTAGGGGGCTCACAGGCCTGCATAGCTGAGCCAGGTGCTGACTTCAGCAGCCGTATAAAGGGGGCCCAAAACACACCTGGTGAAGAGGATGGTGATGGATTGGTGCCTCTGCTGTGGGCTTCACATGTGTGTGCTTCTATTTACGTGTGTGTATTTTAAATGTCGATTACCTTCTCCGTACCATGACGAACTGCCATCGCTAAGGACTAAAGTGAAGCCCTTTCCCAAATCTTCGGTCCAATCCACCCTCAGAAAATAGGGGGTGCTCGGTTCCGACGCCACGTTGATCTGACGGACCGAACCACTCATGCCTTCCGAATGGAGTCCACCCAGCACCTGAGCAGATGATGTCAGAATCACAAGCCAATCTCAGATTCCACTAACTGCAACATCCCTTCTATTCTCCCATTACAGTCCCCAGTTGATGAATTACAGTAGAAACAATCTGGAATAATTGTTTTCATTGCCAACGCCAGGGAAACTTTTACTTCATTACCGACGTCCATCCCAAGAAGCATGATTACACGTGAAATTAGAGATGCCGGCCAAAGTATAGTTCAACGTGTGTCTGGATTGAGTGGAAAGGACAGCTTAATTGGCAGTTGGCCATTTGGACATGCTTTACAAATGAAAATGGGCCTTTTCGGAGAACGAGGCTAAAGTTATGGCATGTCTCACCGTTTTATTTTTTTCTTTCCACATAATCCCAAGAAGCAGGTCAAGGTGATTCAAAATGAGGGGTTCAGCTAAGACATGTCCTATCATATTCACAGGCTCTCTCTCTCTCTCTCTCACAACCCCCCACCCCCACCCCAGTATATTAAAGTTGACCCTTTGTTCTCTGGGGAGGGGTTAGTTTGGCAGGATTGAGGGGTAAAGTGAGTAGGGGAGAGGGGGCCGGGTCAACTTTAACCTCATAAAAAGTGCCCAGCTACTAATTAGTTACAGTAACATCTGCTCTGACGGGCCGATGACCCTGCAGTAATGACAGAAGCCTGCTCAAATTAAATAAACACTGTCTCAGAAGAGTGGAGCAATAGCCACTTTCAGCTTCAAAGGCGACGCTGGAATTCTGGCCATGTCATATCCTAGACAATCAGTGCATCCCCTAAATTACGACTCCCTTTCACCTCCATCTCCACTCTGTTGTTCTCCTCAGTAAATATTTCATTCTTACTTCTCCTCCCCTCTCCATTTTCTCTCCCTTTCCCCCCTATGAACACGATCCGCAGGGTTGTCTCAACGGTTGAATCATTGTATTATACAGTACCGTAGGAGGAAACGGGCTGAGCGAGAAAGACCAATTAAGTGAAAGTACAGGATCATGTGACCACAAGAAACCATTAAGATCAATAATGGAGCTTAATGATTTCTAAAGACTACCCCTTTCACTGTCTATTCAATAACTCAAACCTTTCACCATAAGATATGCAGCCCTTTGGCTTACATAGCCTCCACATCTGACATTTGAATCAATTCAACTGTTTTACTTTTGACCGGTTAACCTCTTTTTTGGTTAAAGACGATCTGGTTAAATCCACTTCAAACCTCAGTAGGCTTACATAAACACTGAGCACATTGGATCACTTTCTGGAATCTTCCTGTATTGAACAATATTATGCTGAGTAATAGGAGGGAACAAGCCCTCCCAAAAGTTGATCTTTATAGCTTGAGAGCATGCATTCAATTTCATTCTGGCCCGTCTGAATACAATGTTCTGGTATGTTCTGAGACTCGCTACAGCTGATTTAAAAGTTGGAGGTACTGGAGAGTAAAGGACAAGCAATCAAGACTTACTGGACCAACTAGACATTCAGGGTGGAAATGTCCCTAAATGGAAAGACATGAAATCCAGATTTTGTTTTTCCCAGAGCAAGTGTAGAAGGGATGGAAACTTTTGATCTGGACATGGATAAACAAAGGTTGTGGTTGTCATGACAATAAAGTAAGAAAAAAAAGAGAGAAAAATATAAAATGCAGAACTGTTAACTAGACCTACCTAGGTAAGTTATGGCTGTGAGAACCCAGGTGAAGTGGTACCTAACCTCAGACACTAATTCAAGGTGTTTCCCAGAGATAAGTGGTTCTCTAATAATACAGAACTAGGCCACAGCAGCCATAGCTGGACAACCAGCGGTGTAATTAACTCACATTCCCAGCATGCTCTCTCACTTGCAAAACTGGAGCTTTGCCTATAGGCGAAAACATCAGAGAAAACAATTTGGAGGCATCACAACAGCAAATAGAATACATATCTTTTCGAAGCCACACCTCTCTATCTTAATTTTTAAACAATCCATTAATTAAAAATGATGCTTGGACAGATTGGGGATGAATATAGACTGTCCGGCACTCAAAACCAGTGATTCTATGTACACGATAACTGTCACCAACTAAGCATTGGTTACAATGATCTGAGAGATGTAACAGACTGGAATGCTAGCCATTTCACAATCATTACATCTATTTAATTTGCATCTGTTTGAATTCCTTTGGTTTTTCATTATAAAACGAAAAATTGTCTTTGTCACTTTTTGACAATACTGCTGAACGATAAATGCTTTGCACTGTGAAATGAGTTATTCCAAAGACATCTCATCAACATTGGAAGTCTTGTCGAATATAATTCAACTTTGCATCTGGAGCGAAGAAGCCTCTCTTCCAGGAAGTCATGAGCAACATCTTTTATCTGAAATATCATCTGCACTTTTGCTGTAAAACAATTCTGATTTATGTGTGGTTTCGAATCACAAACATTTCTTGCATTAATGGAACGTTAAGGAGTGTCGAAAAAGAAGCCACTGGGGAGCTCATAAAACATGCTTGAAATGCAATCAAGTCAAGATGTTGTCCATGGTTTGAGGAAGTTAGGACAGATTGGGAAAACTTGAGGCTTGACAAAATCACCGCAAACATTTCAGTATAACGTCAGAGAAAATCAGAAGTCATCAATACATTAACCTCCTATAGAGTAATGAGTTGTTAATTTTCTCTCTACATAAGAGTTCCTAAATGTTCTCCTGCCCCCCAAGCTTTGGGACCGCTGCCAGTGACTATATTCCACTGTCAGAAAACTGTCATTGGAAGCTGTTCTATTGTAGAAATATGCCTAAAGTATAGATAACTAGTTTGTTTCTTTATTTTTTGCCATTTAAATGTATGATCTCATTTGACACTGACATGTCTTCATTAGGAAGTAGGGTAACTTAGGCTTATTTTAATTAACCCATTGAAGTTCATATACAAATGTCTCTCTTCTAAACTTGTCAGTAAATAGTGATACGCACCACAGTTTACCAAAGGGTGAGTTTTATTTATAAAAATATAAAAGGTTCCGTTTTTGGCCACCAGGAAGCATCTGTTTTTGCACAACAGTTGTTATCCAAAACTGTGTTTGGCTCACAGCCGTTTATAATTTGACTTGCTTAACATAGCATATATCTGTATAAGTAAAGAGTTTTAGATGATATTGTATTGAAAGAGACATCACGTTTTAAAGAGAAGCTCACCAAAAATTGGTTTTAAAAATATTATCAGCATTCTACAAAAATACATGAACACGAGTATACTCCGTGATCCACAAACGAATACTATTTTTTTCCACAGAATTTTTTTTACTATTTCAGAAGTTTACAGTATGTTTTGTACAGCTTCCACTGACAAAAGGTGTTTGCCAATCTCAAAATCATCGATTTCACTACATTTTCACATACATAGTGTATTACTTCAGTCCCTGACTACCTTCAGGCTCCAACAAAGCAGGAGCTGGAAGAGCAGAGATGGTGTTATGACCTTGCTTCCCCAAAGGGATTTTTTAAGGGGGGGCATTGGGGGTTGCACTGTCCTCAGCATTGGAGCCAGCCTGCAACACCTCCAGCCCAGCCAGCAGAGGCGCTCCATCAGGCTCTTGCCCAGCCTGCCACACCACCTGCCCAGCCAGCGAGGGTGCTATGCCAGCATGACATGCCATCTGCCCAGCCAGCAGGGATGCTGGGTCAGCCTTCTGAGCCACCCAAAGCTGCAGTGGTGACTCCGCCCTCTCCGACAGCTGCAAAGGAAGTGGGTTCTCCTCTACCTGCCGCAGAGGTTGTGGTTCCACGGGTGTCCACAGCCACACTTCCACTACTGGTGTCTGGGGCGTCTCGTCCACCAGTGCCTGCTACCTCGCCGGCTGCCCTGCCCCCATCGTCGGTACGGAAGGCTCTCCTTCCAGTGCCGGTGAATGCAGCCCCATCAAAGATAGGAGGTCAAGTTGGCCTGGCCCCTTCAGTGGCAATGGGTGCCTCCAGGGGTGCCAGTTCCAGTTTTTTGGACAAGACAATAGGATGGAGAGGTTAGGGAGATGGGTTTGTAGAGACAGAGAGGAAGGACAGATGGCGAGCTGAGGCTCGAACCCCTGGTTCCCGTTGGGGGTACATGTGCTTCTGAGTTGGCAGCTCAGTTCTTTAGACTAAAATTACAATGTTTGGCAACAAAAGGGTGAAGCATTTCAAGAAAAGAACACCTTGCAAACTGTTACGCAAGGGGATGGCTAAATTATGCTTCAGGGTTGTGTGGAAGCCAGTGGAACTGGTAAAATGTTTGTAGAAGGATGAGTGGATTTAACCAATTATTAACAAATCCTACAAGCTCATTTCTAACAGTAAGCCAGGACACTTGAAGCTGAAGAGGTTGGATATTTCGATCATAAACACTCAACATCAACCTTAAAATGTTTACTATAACCAAGCTTTTACAACTAAATTTAGCTCATAAGCCCTAAAACCTATATGTAATCCCAATACAAAAAATTGCCTTAACCTACAGCTAAAATGGAAATCACAGTTTTCTGAGTAGTTTTACGCCAAATAAGGACTTATCAGGTTTTACTATTTTGTGGGGACTTCTAGTCATGTACTCACCCACTGACCTGGATCACTCACAGTCAATTGTTGAAGGGGCCTCCTACAGAATTGATGCTTTCACAAGCACGGGAATACCTGCATAATGTCTATGAATTCCGTATTTGTGCACATGTTTTAGAGTGGCTGTTTGAAATTTCGCTAAATTTGGCACAAGATTCATCCATATAAATTAATGGTTTCATACGTATAGTGCATGGCACGTAATGTCGAACAAACGTTATTAAACTTGCCTCTTGATCACCTCAAAACCTTAGACTTCCGCGTTTCAGATGTCGTAGTCCTACAGTACTGTACACATCTGAATAAATTGTGCAAGAATATGTACCTTGGCAATTGTTTACACTAATCCCCCTAAAATATGTTTTAATTTCGTGAAATTAAGAGATTCGTGAAACCAATACATAAGATAAACAGCGTATGTGCTGAAACTAGTATTAGATTTGATCGATTATTAACCAAAAACAATGTACAGTAAATTGTAATCCAATCGGAGAAGAGCTACTGACGTTTTGAGAACCAACGTCATTTCCTGGGACAAAGCGGAAGTGTGATGTGGCTGGAGAAATGGTAAGACAGTTTAGCTAGTTAACTGGAGTGGATTTTGTTACATTTGTCAACATTAGTTGGAGGTTTATAGCTAGGTTGTCTTTAGAAATATAGAATGCATATAGTGTCATGTATATTGCATGCTGATTTTGTTTCTGTTTTTATGTGTCGCTGGCTGCTATTATTGGTTAGCTTGTTTGCTACACCATATACTAGCTAGACATAGTTGTACATTTTTCTGGAAGTAGTGATACTAGCATTTGGATATCCATTGCGTTGTCTCAGTTCGCAAAACTACGAAACTGTGCCACGTCTGGGCATGACTGTGGGTCCACAGTAGTTAGCGATGCTGAATGTAGATCTAGCAAGCAGGTTGAATATGCTAACTTTCTGCGTTTGGTACATATATGGTTCGGTGTCTCAAGAAATTGACACGTGTCAAAATATGCCACTTGCTATAAACCTATGAACTTACCTTGATATGGAGCCTGAAAGGTTTTCACATACTGAATGTGAACGGTTAGTGAATAATTTAATTGTTTACTTTTTTTGCAGTCTGCCATTTTCAACTTCCAGAGTCTTCTGACTGTTATCCTCTTGCTCATCTGTACATGTGCCTACATCAGAGCTCTAGCACCCAGTGTGCTAGACAAAAACAAGTCTGGGTATGTACTGTTGAATTCAGTTCAGCAATATAGGAGAAACTCAGAATGTGTGCCAGATAGTTGAAAACGGTAAAGGAGCATATCAGTAGCAACATACACACAGACATGTTACTGTACTACTTCTTGAGCCAAAAGGGGTTCAGCCTCCTGAGCTCTACTTGTATGGTTTTATTTTACTTAAATTAGCATTTGGTGTAATCCATCTCATCTGAGAAACTATCCCAGCAATTATAACAGCACTCCTCCCTTGTGTGTCCAATTCCATCTGGACAAAAAGCATTTTTTCCCCCAGTGTCAGATACCTGGATTCTACATCAGCCGTTATCTATATTTAGAGAAAAAATATACCACAATATCAAATAGATTTATTTCCGATACAATATGGATGACAATTTTTTATGTATAGCACCTGCTGTGAGTTGCTCACATGTAAGTGTATAATTGCTGTATAAACAAACCAATAAATGAAAATTGATTCAGATTATCTTGCTATATTGCTGAATTGAAGTTTCAGGTAAAACTGAACTACAAGAAATATGAAATTCAAAAATCACAAGAAACTTGCAGTCAGTTTATTGCCATTGCATTACACATTAGCACAATGTACCTTTAATGGCAAGTGAGAAAATGTCAGTTGCTCCTTTTTATTGCATTATGGTAGATTTCATGCAATCAATGTAATACATTTACAGCATGGCCTGCATCACAACAGGAATATTCAGAAAATAATTTGTTTGTATCTAGCTATAATGGGACGAGTGCAGGTGTTTTACTGTGATCTTAATGAAATATCTAGTGTCTCACAAAAGTGAGTACACCCCCCACATTTTTGTAAATATGATTAAAACTTCTCATGTGACAACACTGAAGAAATGACACTTTGCCACAATGTCAAGTTGTGAGTGTACATCTTGTATAACAGTGTAAATTAGCTGTACCCTCAAACTAACTCAACACACGTTGCCAGCGGTTTATTCCTTAATGGCCAAAAGTGAGTACACCCCAAAGTGTCAATATTTTGTGTGGCCATCATTTGTTTTCCAGCACTGCCTTAACCCTATTGGGTATGGAGTTCACCAGAGCTTCACAATTTGCCACTGGAGTCCTCTCCATGACAACATCACGGAGCTGGTGGATGTTGGAGACCTTGCACTCCTTCACCTTCTGTTTGAGGATGCCTCACAGATGCTCAATAGGGTTTAGGTCTGGAGACATCTTTGGCCAGTCCATCACCTTTACCCTCAGCTTTTTTAGCAAGGCAGTGGTCCTCTTGGAGGTGTGTTCTGGGTCGTTATCATGTTGGAATACTGTCCTGCTGCCCAGTCTCCGAAGGGAGGGGATCATGCTCTGCTTCAGTATGTCACAGTACATGTTTGCATGGTTCCCTCAATGAACTGTAGCTCCCCAGTGCCGGCAGCACTCATGCAGGCCTATACCATGAAACCCCCACCACCATGCTTGACTGTATGCAAGACACACTTGTCTTTGTACTCTTCACCTGGTTGCCGCCACACACGCTTGACACCATCTGAACCAAATAAGTTTATCTTGGTCTCATCAGACCACAGGACATGGTTCCATTAATCCATGTCCTTAGTCAGCTTGTCTTCAGCAAGCTGTTTGCAGGCTTTCTTGTGCATCATCTTTAGAAGAGTCTTACTTCTGGGATGACAGCAATGCAGACCAATTTCATGCAGTATGCAGTGCATGGTCTGAGCACTGACAGGCTGACCCCCCACTCCTTCAACCTCTGCAGCAATGCTGGAAGCATGTGCACTCAACTTCTTTGGTCGACCATGGTGAGGCCTGTTCTGAGTGGAACCAGTCCTGTTAAACCCCTTTATGGTCGCTTTAGACTTTAATGGCCGTGTGTTGAGTTATTTTGAGTGGACAGCATATTTACACTGTTATACAAGCTGTACACTCACTACTTTACATTGTAGCAAAGTGTCATTTCTTCAGTGTTGTCACATGAAAAGTTATAATCTCATATTTTATATTATGAAAATAGCTCAATGAACCAACCAGCTAGTATTGTAGCCAGCTACGGTTGGCACAGACAAGCTAACATCGTAAAGCAGATTTGCGTGTTTCTTGAACCAACCTTGCCCACACATGAACCAAAAAACTATATTTGTTTGAATGGGGGAATCGTTTTTACTGCTGTCTATCTGCTAGTTTACATTAGAGACTCTCTCTCTCTGTCTCTCTGTCTCTCTGTCTCTCTGTCTCTCTGTCTCTCTGTCTCTCTGTCTCTCTGTCTCTCTGTCTCTCTGTCTCTCTGTCTCTCTGTCTCTCTGTCTCTCTGTCTCTCTGTCTCTCTGTCTCTCTGTCTCTCTGTCTCTCTGTCTCTCTGTCTCTCTGTCTCTCTGTCTCTCTCTGTGTGTGTGTGTGTGTGTGTGTGTGTGTGTGTGTGTGTGTGTGTGTGTGTGTGTGTGTGTGTGTGTGTGTGTGTGTGTAAGTTTCACAGTCTCAGAGAGCAAAGAAAGTGAGGGTGGGTCTTCCACACAGCAACATTTGGGGGAGACAGAACTTTGCATCACCATGGCGAGCTAGTTGCAACTTATAAGGGAATTGTGTCACAAATAACAACTGATTGCCTACATTACTATAATCACTACATTAACAAGAATGAACAGTTTTATTAGCAATTCAGTGCACTGACAAGTCTGGATCCGAGCACGCTCTTTATTCGTTGGATGTTTATTGCTTAAGACCAAACCAGCTGTTATATTGCGATAGTCTGTAGATGTTTTTTTGAAAAAATTTATAATTTAATATTGATTTATTGCTCAGCTTCAGTTGATTGCATCACATTTCATAGTTTTGACAATGTACTCCTGTTTTTTTCTTGTGTGCCTAATTACTTGGTTTGTGTGTAAAAGTATTCACCTATGGATGCGAAAACAAGTATTTATGTTCATCTTAACTTGACACAACAATTAGCTGTGAAGCTTTTTTCTGCTCAAACAGTTATCTCACGTCTGCTTTTACATCTATTAAAGATAAAAATCTTTCCAGCCTTTCTTCAGTAACTACTGAACTTGGTGTGAAAGGCATAATGTCACGCTTTAATTCCATGTATTAAAAATGAAAAGCTATTTAGAACCAATGTTATTTCTTTTTATTCTGATATTATGAACCTTTTTATTATGATATTTTGTAGGCTTGTAACGCTAGTGTTCTAGGGCAATCTTGCATAATAACTATCAATGTCATTTAAACTGACCATGTTACAATTATTTTGGGATAAAAGATATTTGTTTATTATAATTTTAAATTGAACTGATCCCCTAAAAAAGGTTCCCAACCTAGGTGTGTGCCCCCAAAATTGGGATTTTGAGCTTCTGGGTGGGTCCTGGACCCTACCAGATTTGAGGTGTACATTTTTATTTAGTTAATTGTTATTAATATAATAGTCCCTGTTTTAAACACTGATAAATGATTTGGCCTTAACACAATAGGTTTTGTACATTTAAGATTTCCTACCCGGTACAGCCAGAAGAGGACTGGCCACCCCCTTGAGTCTGGCCTTTCTCTAGGTTTCTTTTTAGGTTCCACCTACTAGGGAGTTCTTCCTAGCCACTGTTCATCAACTTGTTGTTGCTTGCTCTTTGGGATTTTAGGCCGGGTTTCTGTCAAACATCTTTGTTAAAACTACTGTTGTAAAAAGGGCTTTATAGAATAAATTTGATTAAAATTTGAAGGAAACCACTCAGCCCTCCCAGACTTGCTTGGGGCATGCTTGCTAGGTCAGTAACAAAAGGGAACGGCTCTCTTTGAATGTTGTCTACTGCTAGCTGCACACTTTAAGACCAAGTGCAGATCTAAGTATGTTTAAATATATTTAGTGAATAAATGTTATTCTGAGTTCTAGCATGTTATTTGTTGACTTAAAAGTTTTACATTACTAGATTTTATTTCTGAACACAAAAACATGTTAACCCAGCCTATTTACATATCCATTTGGTCACTATTTTCCTTGGGAGCTCATACTCCATTATTCACTTTGTAATAGGACTGAGGCAGTCCACTATAGTCAGAGCTGAGATGTACTGTATGCTTTTGCTCTGTAATCAGTTGTTAAGTCAGCGTTTATAGTGATGTTCTGCCACAGCAAAATTGTCAACATAGATACATTGCATTTTATATTTGGATGAATATCTGAGACTACTGACATGGATACGTCAAACTCTATCCTTGAATATGGCTGGCGATTATCACCTAAAACTAATTTGTGATACAAAACTCTTACAAAATAAATAGATTACTGGAAGACATTCAGGGTGCAAAAAATGTTAATCTGAAGTATAGGATGGAATGCTGCCACCCTCTGGTCAGGAAGGGATTAGGTTGGAAAGATATTTAGTCTATACTCTGTCTCTGCACACACACTGTGGTATATATACAGTATATTGTGGAATTATGTGTCTGTCTGGCTAGCTATGAGTTTATACATCCTTATTATATGAATGAGTTTAGTGTATCCATTTCCACTTCTTTTACCCCATGAGGGGAGACCCTACATGGGCACGGCTGTCAACTGGCTGGCCTCTGTCTCCATGTGAAGAGGATGCTCTTGTTCGGTGTCTTTCTCGTGTTATCACACAGACAGTGGAGCTGTGCTTGGCAACCACCCCCTTCAGACACGCAGCTCATCCATACGACCTGGACAGTGTTAAACCCTGAGATCTAGCCACTAGGCCTGCTACAGCTGGGGGGTGGTGATAGTGGCAGGGTACTATCTTCCAATTTGTGTATTTCTGTCCTGGCTTTGACATGGCTTGTCCTGTCCTGGCTTTAACATGGAGGTAAAAGATGAGGTTGCTGATGAGTTAGCCACCTTGATATGTTTTTACAGTTGTATGCAAAAGTTTAGGCACCCCTGACAATTTCCATGATATTCATTTATAAATAATTGCGTTTGGATCAACAATTTCATTTTGATCTATAAAATAACTAAAGGACAGTAATATTTCAGTAGGGAAATTGGGTTTATTGGATGAATAGAAAATGTGCACGATTCATCAAAATGGAATTAGACAGGTGCACAAATGTGGGCACCCCAACAGAAATATCGCATCAGTATTTAGTTGAGCCTTCTTTAGCAGAAATAACAGCCTCTAGATGCTTACTATAGTTGTATTGAGTGTCTGGATTAAGGTATTTTGGACCATTCCTCCTTGCAAAACATCTACAGTTCAGTTAGGTTTGATGGTTGCCGAGCATGGACAGCCGTCTTCAAATCACCCCACAGATTTTCAATGATATTCAGGTCTGGGGGCTGGGATGGCCATTCCAGAACATTGTACTTTTTCTTTGCATAAATGCAGAGTAGATTTTGAGCAGTGTTTTGTGTTGTTGTCTTGTTGAAATATCCAGCCCCGGCATAACTCCAACTTTGACTGATTCCTCTGCATTATTCTCAAGTATCTACTGATATTGAGTGGAATCAATGCAACACTCAACTTTAACAAGATTCCCAGTACCGGCACTGGTCACACAGCCCCACAGCATGATGGAACCTCCACCAAATTTTACTGTGGGTAGCAAGTGTTTGTCTTGGAATGCTGTTTTCTTTTGCTGCCATGCAGAACGCCCCTTGTTAACTCCATCAGTCCACAGCACCTTCTAAAATGAAGCTGGCTTGTCCAAATGTGCGTTTGCATACCTCAAGCGACTCTGTTTGTGGCATCTGTGCAGAAAAGGCTTCTTCTGCATCACTCTCCCGTACAGCGTCTCCTTGTGCAAAGTGTGCTGAATTGTTGAACAATGCACAGTGACACCATCTAAAGCAAGATTATGTTGTAGGTCTTTGCAGGTGGTCTCAGGGATGTTTTTGACCGTTCTCACTAAAGCCATGCACGGGCCTCAAATCTAGGCCCGAGCCTGGCCCTGGCCCGAGATGCTCATGCCCAAGCCCGACCCGTGTCCGACAGCTCATCAAAATTATTGGCCCGAGTCCGAGCCCGTTTTTTTTTTCATTACACAGGGACAGCCTGTTCTATTTGCAGCCATTAAAATATGTCAGTTTTGTTAGCTATGTTTCTTATAATTTCTTAATTTAGACAAATGTTTGGAGCATTTCTTTTTTAATGACGACCAAGCAGCCGAGCCGACAGCGAGTAAACAAATTAGCCTCCCAAATCAACGGTAATACTTTACTTGGCTACAATAATATCCATATATATTTATATAATAAACATTTATTATATAAACTAACTGTCTGTGTGATATGCTAGAAGTGTTAGATATATCTATCTATCTATCTCAGCCGCGGTCGGTGGATCTTAATTGGGGAGGACGGGCTCGTATTTCGCTCAGAACCGGAGTGAATGGAATGTGTGCAAATCAAAAAAACAATTGGTTTTGTTTGTTGCGCCCCATTCCATTCACTCCGGTTCCGAGCGTAATACGAGCCCGTCCTCCCCAATTAAGATCCACCGACCGCGGCTAGTGAGGCAGGCATGCTGCTTACAACAGTGCTCGCAAACGAAATAAGCAATAGCATACAACCTAAACAAATAAAATAACCTGAAAGTTTGTTTTTAATTTATCTTACCTCATAATGCACCAAAGAACACGGCCATTCTTTTTTTCCAGTAGAGAGCGCGAGAGTGCAAGCTGCGATAGTTAACGGAGTTGACTCCAAAATCGCTCCAATTATTCTTTAAGTCATATTACAATATTAACAAACCCATCCATTGTGTGATCATGTATGTCGATCTCTGAAATATTGAAACTAAATCGGCTTGAATTGTTATAACGTTGTTAAAATAAACATGAGACTGTGACCATCATGTAGTTACACGAAAAAACAAAATGTTTTTATAGTACAGTATACAACTGTTAATACAAAACAGTGCAATCTCATTTTACAAATATTCTCTATGTATTTTCTATATATATTGTGAAGATGACTTAAAATGTTAACAAACTTAAAGATTCATTTTTTATTGTGCTTGCGAGAGATATGGAATATGCAAAGACATGCCTAAAACTGTTTAATCGTGACTGTGCCTGTGGTCCTCCATTTCCTCACTGTTCCACACAGTGGAGACTGACAGCTTAAATCTCTGCGATAGCTTTTTGTAGCCTTCCCCTAAACCATAATGTTGAACAACATCATTTTGAGTGTTGAGAGTTGTTTTGAGGCCCCCATATTGGCACACTTCAGAGGAGAGTCAAGGAGAACAACAACTTGCAACTGGCCGCCTTAAATACCTTTTTTCCATGATTGGATGCACCATCTATGAAGTTCAAGGCTTAATGAGCTCACCAAACCAATTGTGTGTTCCAATTAATCAGTGGTAGTTACAGCTATTCAAATCAACAAAATGACGGGTGCACAAATTTATGCACCTGTCTAATGTCATTTTGATGCATTTTGCACATTTTGTGTTAATCCAATGAACCTCATTTCACTCCGAAAAATTACTGTGTCCTTCAGTTATTTGATAGATCAAATATTAAGTTTGCTGATTCAAAAACCCAGTTATTTATAAAAGAAAATCATGGTTGTCAGGGCTGCCAAAACGTATGCATACGACTGTATATGTAATTTAGCTAAGTCCTTTCCATAGGCATGTTGTTTATATGAATTCAGTCCCTACACTCACTTTGTCATTGAGTGATACATTCAGTAGTTTAACAATCTTACATTTTTGTTTCCCTTTTTTCAGAATTTTAGGGATATTCTGGAAATGTGCCCGAATAGGTAAGCAACACACTTAAATTTTTTTAAAAATTTAATCTGAAAGGAAAATTGCAAACAGTATGGGAGAATCATTGTAACGGAACTCTTGTAGTGTTCGACAGTAACTAAAGCAACCGAGTGCTCAGTTGACTCTGTACTTAATCATAGTGTACATTTACTACCGTACATGGTTCATTGATTAGAAAGATTTACTCTTCATTCCCTCCATCTCTTCACCTCAACGCTCTCTGTCTCCCCAGGTGAACGTAAGAGTCCCTGGGTGGCGTGTTGCTGTGTCATGATGGCTTTCAGTATTCTCTTTGTACAGTAAGACACCGACATGAGGATGACCAAGGAAGGAATGTACTGTATTATCAAATCACAGCAGAAACGTTTTGGACAACGGGAACCATTTGATTTTCATTAGAATGCTGTGTCGGGCCAATGTCTCATTCCCTATCGCAGTTATAAGCTCTCGTGAATTTGGGCTCATGTCAGGCAAAGGCGTATTGTTTGTTTTCTGCATTAAGACCCTCAACCCACCCTGGTATGTTTTCCCTTTTCACAATTGCATGTTTGTGGGCCCTGAGGTATTGTGAAGGATGAAATTGCGTCAGCATTGCTTCAGGCCATCCCTGCTTTCTCTACCATCATTTTGTTCTGGGGATCAATACATGGTTTCCTCTGTACCACAGTTTGTCACAATTTCAAATGTTTGTGAATGCCAGTGGTTATATAATGCAGATCAAATTTTGTGCATTTTGTTATTAAGAAATGTCCTTTGTTAGGATGCTTTCTTATCGAATACCTGTTTCATGGGGAATTTTATATTTGTAAATTAACGTGCAACATGGATGCTTTGTAATGCATTTAATACACAAGTTCATACTGTCTTAACCAGATCTTTGTTGTTGTGATGTTATTATTGGATGTCGATGTGATGAAGAACAAGAACATGACATCATATTCTTGTCTTAGTTTCAATAGTGTCGTTTAAAAAGAAAATACAGTCGTAATGGTGGTTTTTATATAATCCTTTTTTAAATTGAGCATCCCAGGTTGTAACTTAATTGAAATGCTTGTTTTTTGTGAGTATGAACCTATATGCTGTATGCATTTATAGGGTTTAGTATTTAGTTTCACTGTTGTCAATGATACTACTGGGTCATATGAGGATAACATGTATACCCTTTCATAGCTTCTGTGGATTATTTCCAGACTGAGGTGGACAGAGTGAGTGATGCCCTTCTTTTATCGGCTATAACCTCACACTCAACACTCACCTCCACTAGTGTCTGAGAAGTATGCGCTGTGGATGACAAACAATACAACACCACCACCACACCGCTCTGTTTGTCGTTTGAACACCTGGGCAGCTTGCGTAATTGGTTTTGAACTGCTTAGCTTTCCTAAAACTCATCGGTCAATCAGTTGCTTGTGACAATTTCAAGACAATAAATGATATACCATGTATGAGTAAGCTGCTGTTCAAATCAGGAATTAAATGAAACGCACAGCGACCTCCCACTTCATCTCCAAATCTATTGACGCTTTGTCCCGTATTTCCAGAATATACCAGATGTCCCCCACACCACTATCCTGTTTCTACTTATTACACGACTCTCCACGCATCTGTCATCTCAGCGGAAGCACCGGCATACGAGAATGGTGATAGGCTCTGCACAGACATTGGCAGTTAGGCTAACACCTACGCACTTTCCCTTGGCTGAGTGCCCCGTTACCCATATTAGTTTGTGTCCTTTTGGCACATTCCGGTTAAGATAGGACATCAAGCAGAGTCTGCCGGTAAACAGTGATAATCAGGCCCCGACGTGGACAGTGGAGCGTCTGAGGAGAAGAGCAGCAGCTATCTTAAACTTCTGCTATCTTAAAGAGGTCTGATATGGGTCCTGACTCATGGTACTGGGTTACTGGACCAAGCCACTGTCTTAGTTAATGATGAAAGGAAAATATGGGTAAACTCTGGTTATGTTTTGTTTTTCCACTAGTGGGCTAATGGCAACACAGTCATGGGTATTTCACTGTCAACCATAGGTCCCGTTTACTTTACGAGAGCTTTCAGCCACATACTGTATACTAGTCCGCTTAAGAAAAGCTTGAGACAAGATAAAACTGTATTGTGTAAACTGTACTTAACGGGTCTCTTAAATAGCTGCTACATTTCACCTGACCTCGCAAGGTAGCATTTGAGGATAAAAAAAGAACCTGGGGCTTTGGAAATGTAAATGCAATTGTTTTGGAACGAGAAAGAAATATCACAGGGATATTCTTCATGTATGAGTCAATGGGCTGGTCTCGTTTCTATATGCGAAGTGCTCATGGATCAGCTCCAATGTCTCGAAAGACATTACATGACCCACCCACAAACGTGTGTTTACTGTCACGTGACATAAAAAATGTGAATAGAACCAGTAGGGAAATGATTTTGTCTCGTATGTGGCTGAAAGTTCTCGTGATGTAAACAACACCATAGTCCTGGAAATGGGCCTTGGGGGGGTTTAAACTCTTGCTAATTTTTGAATGTGTACTGTAAACTGCCTAAACTGTCTGACTCAATCTAATGGGGTATAAATCAAGCCCTGAAAAAAATAAAGATGTATGTGTTTGTTTATTCCATTGGTTTTAATCATAATTCACACACACACACACACACACACACGGTATATGAAACAACATTTAAAAATTGTGCTGGGAAGCTCACCGCTAACTTGGTAGAGAAGCTAATTTTAGGCACAATTGACACTAATTCCCAACAAATATATTGCTAATAATTAGACTTATTACTAACAAGTTATTCTCTTGAAAGGGTTGTTGTGTCTTGACATTTTGTAGTGGCACTCAAAGATCACGTGGGTGATATTTCTGCTTTTTAATTATTGTGCATTTACACAGCAGGGATAATGAGCAGGCTTGCTGTCTTACAGCCAGCTAAATGAAGTGTGAGGCAGGATAAGTAATGAGATGTATAGTTAAGCTGTATTTTCACCTCCTGTGCCATGGCAGAGACAAACGATGACAGATTCAGCACAGGACCCTAAGCTGGGCTCCCTGTGTGTTGTGCTAATGAATACACAGTGCTTTGATTTCAACAGTAAATACATGGTTAAATAGCACCATTAATATCATAAAGTCTTAATACTAATGGCTTTATTTATTTTATTTCTTTCAATGGCGATCATGTTTGCTTCGTAGTTGCCAGTCGGCTGCTAACCAAGGCATCTACTACTTTTCATAAATAAAGTGTTTCTATGCATTCTAGTTCATTCAGTGTATGGTTGCGTGATAACATGCCTATTCATGAAAGTTAAAACAGAAGCTTAAATGTTAGTTGGACCATGAAGGGACAGAAAATGACAATATCTAATCTAGAATACAACATAATAAACTGGTTAATTTAATGCTCAGTTTCTTTACATTGACAGATGTGGTTTGTCCGAGCACCTGTACCAATACAGTTTGTTACTTTAGAAAAATTGAATATGAGGTATGGTTGTTGGGGAAGCATGATGATCTAAGAAAACAGTACAGCACTGAACTCAGTTAATTTAGTTTTGTTTCAGTCCTCTGAATCTTTAAAACACAGAAGTAAATCTCATGTAATTTGGTCAGTTGCTTTATTTCACTTGTGTCCACATGCTATACGGTTTGCCTTGAACAGCGCAAAAAGGTAATATAAACCCCTTCTGATATTTCTCATTTGTGGTTTTCCCTTTCCCAAATTTAAGAACTGCATCTGCCCAATCGTGATTCAAACAAAGAATCAGTGACAATAAAAATAGAAAAGAGGAACAACCCTTATTATTAGTTCAGTTATTTGCGCCACTACTGGAAGGGTCTATGTGATAAAGACAGCCCATGGAAGATTGCAGTCCTCTAGATTGTCTCTCTGCTGGACAAAAGGCGCCATCAAAATCAGGACATTTCTGTTGAGGGACAGTACAGCAAGTTAGTGTGCTGGCTCATTTAGGACCAGCAACTATTTTGCTCCTTGGATATTTAGCTAGGAGTCATGTGACATCTTCAAAGGCAATCACAGTAATGAACTGTTCACACTCACCACCTGGGAGTTAAGTGCCTTAACAAACATGTAAACTTTTATATGGGGTGACTGATGGCAACTGTAGAATCTTCCAGGACTTCTTCTGCAACCAAGCCTTGGTGGACATTTAGGTATCCTTCCAACAGGATCATTGTCCTTTTGGAAGGTCCTATGACACTTCAGCTTCCTCACAGACAGCATGACATTTTCCTCAATTAAATACATCTTGCCTTCCACACGCTGCTGGTTTCCTGTGCCAGAGAATGCAAAGCAGCCACAGAGCATCTCCGAGCCACCACCATGCTTGACTGTGGGCAGTGTTCTTGTAGCGTATGCTTCCTTCTTCTTCCAGACACACCGCTGATCCAATGTGCCAAAATTTCCATGTTACTGTGCTTCATGAAACCTTAGTGCCTGTTACCACCAAGTCTTGCTGCAGGTCTCTTGCAGTCACTCAAGGGTTTTTCACAACCTGCCATCTCAGAAATCTGGTTGCAGCCATTGATAGCTTTCTTTTTCTGCCCTGTCCAGTTATTGTAACCACTGTTCCCTTAAAGTTGAACTTACAATGCCTTGCAAAAGTATTCGGCCCCCTTGAACTTTTCGACCTTTTGCCACATTTCAGGCTTCAAACATAAAGATATGAAACTGTAATTTTTTGTGAAGAATCAACAACAAGTGGGACACAATCATGAAGTGGAACAAAATTTATTGGATATTACAAAACCTTTTAACTAATAAAAAAACGAAAATAAGTTAATACTTTGTAGCGCCACCTTTTGCTCCGATTACAGCTGTAAGTCGCTTGGGGTATGTCTCTATCAGTTTTGCACATCGAGAGACTGAAATCTTTGCCCATTCCTCCTTGCAAAACAGCTCGAGCTCAATGAGGTTGGATGGAGAGCATTTGTGAACAGCAGTTTTCAGTTCTTTCCACAGATTCTTGATTGGATTCAGGTCTGGACTTTGACTTGGCCATTCTAACACTTGGATATGTTTATTTGTGAACCATTCCATTGTAGATTTTGCTTTATGTTTTGGATCATTGTCTTTTTGGAAGACAAATCTCCGTCCTAGTCTCAGGTCTTTTGCAGACTCCATCAGGTTTTCTTCCAGAATGGTCCTGTATTTGGCTCCATCCATCTTACCATCAATTTTAGCCATCTTCCCTGTCCCTGCTGAAGAGAAGCAGGCCCAAACCATGATGCTGCCACCACCATGTTTGACAGTGCGGATGGTGAGTTCAGGGTGATGAGCTTTGTTGCTTTTACGCCAAACATAACGTTTTGCATTGTTGCCAAAAAGTTCCATTTTGGTTTCATCTGACTAGAGCACCTTCTTCCACATGTTTGGTGTGTCTCCCAGGTGGCTTGTGGCAAACTTTAAACAACACTTTTTATGGATATCTTTCAGAAATGGCTTTCTTCTTGCCACTCTTCCATAAAGGCCAGATTTGTGCAGTATACAACTGATTGTTGTCCTATGGACAGACTCGCCCACCTCAGCTGTAGATCTCTGCAGTTCATC
>JACXGM010000995.1:28598-60545 GCA_016801145.1 Umbra pygmaea | reverse complement strand
GAGGAGGCTGTCAATCAAAGCATGTCACGGTGTCACCTTTTTCCCATTGGTTGATCGGTATCAGAGTGTGAAGATCGATTTTACATGCCTAGATTACTACGTTGGTAGGCTTCATACAGTCTCTTGCCAGAGATTTGAGTCTTGGCTACCCTAGGTGAAAATGCTAGCTTTGGTTATTATTTGATTATTAACTTTTTCGCGTGGAGGTTCTTGCTGAAAGTTTATTGCAGTAAGCAGCATCTAATGACACAGAAGTTGACCCTGCTAGTGTAGGAATTTGGATGAAGTGTGATCATTGCCTTAATTTTTGGATATACGATTCCCTTAATGCCGGAGCAGTCGGACGCCCGTCTCATTGTAGCCTATCAATTTCATCATAGAATAGAACCGCCAGTTCAATGTTCCGTTGTCTTGAAATCACACGCACAGAAACACACCAAGTCACCCACACACACACAGAAACTAAGTTCGCCGGACGGAGAGAGCAGCTACGGTAGTTAATGGAGCACAACAGGTGACACCGAAGCCACAAAAAAACGCTACTAATCAGCACAGTTAGTTGGATTTTCTGTTTGTGACATTGCATCTCTTTTTGGGGTTGGTGAAAGAATCATTTATCCTACAAACCAACCCCGTGTTGTACCCTTGGTTCCTCCCCAGCTGCGTTTTTTACGTTCACAATCTGTTTCTATCACAGACCGTATATATGGTATCTCCCGCTCTTGGCTTGCTTGCTATGGCTGAACGATTAAGTCCCGCCCTCTCATTAGCTTAAGGATGTAGAAATACGGAAATAAATATATACGGAAATAAATAAATACAGAAATAAAAGAATATGGAAATAAATGAATATAAAAGTAAATAAATACAAAAATAAATGATCACAGAAATTAATAAATAGGGAAATAATATTGATTAATACATGTATAATTGTATATTTGTATATTTTTATGTATATTTTTATGTATAAATATTTTTATTGACACATATCATTTATTTACTTATTTCTTATTTTGGCAGACTTGGTCCTCCATACATGACAATGTCACAGCTTATGGTGTGGTGTGATTGAAGGAGACCGAAGTAGGTAGATGATGGTTGTTGCTTGTATTTAATTGAACAGTCCGGGAACATACAGATATGTAACTGCAGGTGACCAGTTTGAAGCGAGTGCACAACGGGTATACTTATATAGCTTACTATGCTCTCAACAGTGGCATAGACACTGACAGCTAACAGACAAGTAAAGAGTGTATGCATAAACTCCCAATTTCCAACAACACTCTTTTCACAACTTACATTTAAATTCATGTAGCTCCCGGACAGCTTTCCTACACAGAAAACGTAACGTAAATATCAATCAAAGCCTGACACCTCTCTCTAGTTTGGCCAGCATTTATATACAGGAAGCTTAACTAACTAATAGAACAAGGCTGAACTTAATCATTAATCAACAGATCTAAAAGATACCAGCCTAAACTAAACCCTATCTTATCAAATGTCAACATAGAGAGAGGTGTCACATTCTTAAAGGGTCATTACACATACATCATAAGGAGACTGGAAACACAAAACTAAAACAGAAAAAATACAATATTATAAAGGAGTCCAGTCTCAGTCCAAGTCTCTGTTTGTGCCAGCCCTCCATGGGCTGGGTGTTACAGACAATACATAAAATGTACATCAAATTATACAAAATAAAGCCAGTACAATTAATTTAAAATATATAATTATAATCCTAAAGTTTAAAAATAATTTACATAATTCTATGCCATAGATAAGGCCCCCACTATAATGGTTAGCAGCATGTTGACATTAATTTATATATTTTTCAACAGTGATTTCTCCCTGCTCAAACTCTGCCCCCTTTAATAACTAATCCACGCTCCTTACTTCACCCATGGCGTTGTCTTACCGGTGACTAAGATTTATATTATCTTAACTCTTTTATTTGTTTTACAGGTTAATGTTAAGATATGAAGACCCTTTACCTGATAATTCTGGTCTTCAGTAGGGACTTCCCAAAACGTTTGAACTCAGATTCACTCAGAAAAGTACTTTTACTCAGTACTTTCACCACCTCTGATCACTCTTCATGACATTCTGGAGTATATACAAATTACCATCCACAACAAAGCAGCAGACTTTATGAAAATTCGTATTTGTGACATTCTCAAAACTTTTAACCAGGGGTGGCACGGTTCACAAACCCACAGTTCGGTTCGTATCACGGTTTTAGGGTCACGGTTTTCGGTTCTGTATGGTTCTTGTTGTTATTTTTTCATTTAATTTTAACTCTCCAGAAATATACTCCAGCATATGATATATAGCTTAATTATCTACAATTTAGGATACAGTATTACAAGATGGTGCATGATTACATGATATAACTAACGGAATTTGAAATATTACAGAATAACAATTGAAATAACTTGCATTTATCAAACATCCAACTTCAGTGTAGCTCTTACAAAAATACATGTGACGCAGCAGCGGTCGGTGGATCTTAATTGGGGAGGGCGGGCTCATGTTACGCTCGGGACCAGAGCGAATGGAACGGTGCGCAACACACCAAACCCAGTGTGCGATACCGTGCGCTACCGTTCCGTTTCCTTCAGTCCGGACAGTAATATGAGCCAGCGCCCCCAAATTACGATCCACCGACTGCCGCTGATGTGAAGTGACCTTGCAGCACTCCACACGCTATTAAGGGGCGATCGGCTCTGCTCGTGGCATCTCAAAATCTGACAAAAACCTTTTAAACGGACCTTTGTCGATCTGAAATGAAGACAGATTCAGCAACTGTATTAGCCTGGAAAAATCCAGACCCAAATCCAAAGGTTTAAGGGTCTGGCATCGAGTAATGAAAAAGACCCAACTCGAGGGGCGGCACCAAGCATGCATTTGAAAACCTCACTGTACGCAATTGGATAACACTATGACCAATCACCAGTGGGTTTTCGCTGAGACCCCATACGTTTAGCTACCAGCGGAGCTAACTGGTAGATTAAACCCTTGCCGTATCCGGTTGGCAAAACCGCAAAAACTTCCTTCTAAAAAAGGAACAATTCGAGCTCTTTCTTCTGTTCCTGTCTAGCAAGTCTAACTCGTTCATTGTAGCTGCTAAAGCCGTTTCAAACCACTGGTGCTCATCCATAGTGATCTTATGTTTACTAATGACTTCGAGGTCCCAGCGCTGTCGTCATCTGTTTAACAAGCCTCTGGCATGCCTATATCAGATACACCGATGTGATTGGTGCAGCTCGGCTACAAGGGAATAGTTAATAAGCAGCATTACTCGGTGCCAGAGTAACTCGCTGAGAAAATTCTAATTGTGCTGTCGCGAGGACTCTGGATTTCCAGGGTACAACTGTATGGCCTATTTTTTTCTTAAAATGTTTTCAGAAACACGTTTCAGTGAACCATTTTGTAAAATATGAGATTGTGTTCAGAACGCCATAAGACTCTGTTTTGAAATTCGGGAGCAGCCAGACCCACGGAATGCGACACACACGCACCGAACTGAGACAAGCGAACCGAACGGTTTAGATGTTTTTTCATGAACCGTGCAACCCATACTTTTAACCATGACTGTACATTAGAGATCTATTTTTTGTTAACTGAAAATTTCAATCTTTTTATTTCTGTGCTTGTATGATTTTGTCCTGTTCAGGTTTATGTGTGTTTTTCATTTATTTGTTTTAGGCTTTCTGTATATGTCTGGTTCTGTAATGGCAGGAAGTGTCATGATGCGGTGTCGTGGGTGATGACAGGAGGGAGACCAAAGCAGGATGCGGTTAGTGGATTTCATGAGCAAGATGGTGGCTTCCAGACTTGCATACAACAAACATAGAGTATACATGCACAACCTCAAGAGAATAATACAACTGTGCTCTTAACTGCAACACAGGATGCGTTAGTAAACTAGAGATGTGCACATACTCATATATACATTTATCTATTGCTTACGCATACACGTGGCGAGGACACAAAGTAAAGAGTCCATATAGAGTGAGCAGCCAGAAGAAAACCCAAATCCACACGTAACCGGAAACAACACATAACAGATAATCAATGCCCGACACCTGCCTCTAGTTTGGCCACCGCTTAAATAGAAGGAACAAATTGAATAATGGAACACAGCTGAAAGCAATCAGTAATTAGATCTTCAAGATACCAGCCTAACCTAACCTATACTTATCGAAGCAATGTCCAAACTAGAGAGAGGTGTCACAAGAACTTAAAGTGACAGTACATATTATAAACCAAAAACCAGAATGCAAAGCACCAGCAAAAACAAGGAGACAAAACCAAGAGACAGAAAAAGCAATATACTTAATGAGTCCATAGCTCAGTCTACACTCACCTAAAGGATTATTAGGAACACCATACTAATACTGTGTTTGACCTCCTTTTGCCTTCAGAACTGCCTTAATTCTACGTGGCATTGATTCAACTAGGTGCTGAAAGCTTTCTTTAGAAATGTTGGCCCATATTGATATGATAGCATCTTGCAGTTGATGGAGATATGTGGGATTGCACATTGAGGGCACAAAGCTCCCGTTCCACCACATCCCAAAGATGCTCTATTGGGTTGAGATCTGGTGACTGTGGGGTCCATTTTACTACAGTGAACTCATTGTCATGTTCAAGAAACCAATTTGAAATTATTCAAGCTTTGTGACATGGTGCATTATCCTGCTGGAAGTAGCCGTCAGAGGATATGTACATGGTGGCCATAAAGGGATGGACATGGTCAGAAACAATGTTCAGGTAAGCCATGGCATTTAAACGATGCCCAATTGGCACTAAGGGGCCTAAAGTGTGCCAAGAAAACATCCCCCAAACCATTAAACCACCACCACCAGCCTGCACAGTGGTAACAAGGCACCACCACCACACATTCATGTTCTCATTCTGTTTACGCCAAATTCTGACACTACCATCTGAATGTCTCAACAGAAATTGAGACTCATCAGACCAGGCAACATTTTACTAGTCTTCGACTGTCCAATTTTGGTGTGCTCTTGCAAATTGTAGCCTCTTTTTCCTATTTATAGTGGAGATGAGTGGTACCCGGTGGGTTCTTCTGCTGTTGTAGCCCATCCGCTCAGATTGTGAAATACTCAGACCGGCCCGTCTGGCACCAACAACCATGCCATGTTCAAAATTGCTTAAATCACCTTTCATATTCTGACATTCAGTTTGGAGTTCAGGAGATTGTCATGACCAGGACCACACCCCTAAATGCATTGAAGCAACTGCCATGTGATTGGTTGAGTAGATCATTGCATTAAGGAGAAATTGAACGGGTGTTCCTAATAATCCTTTAGGTGAGTGTATGTCTAGCCCCACACTGGGCTGGGCTTGACAGAACCCCCCACAAGGGTCGCAGCCCCAGAAGCGTCCCAAAAGCAAACAAAAGGGCCAGCAAACCGTCACAGTAAAGGGCAGGGAGCAGGGACCGCAGATGGCGGCCATGCAACAGGGGACATCGGGGGCGGCCAGGCAAAAGGGGACAATGGGGGCGGCCAGGCAACAGGGAACCCCGGGGGTGGCCAGACATCCAGCGGCAACTCAACAGTGACACCTTGTGGCGTTTTAGCCCCGAAATCCAGCGTCGACTTAGCGGTGACACCTAGTGGCGGTTCGGTGGCGAAATCCAGCAATGACTCTGCAGGTAGCATTGTGGCTACTGTGAAATCAGCGACATCCTGGGTAGATGCTGGGGAGCAGCCATCTCGGGGGGCTGCTGGGGAGCAGCCATCTTGGGTAGGGTATTCAGCGACATTTGGTGGAATAAATATGTCCTGAAGCGGGCTGGCAAAGTCCTCATATGACTGCAGAATCTGATCCCCTGTCACCCAGAGGTCCTCTGCATAGTCCAGTGCCAGGCCATCCAAACATAAACAGGTGGTCAGAATTTCCTCTGGTGAGGAAGTGGCTTTGTCTGAACCACTGGGACCAGGAATTAGATAATTAGGACCTGAAGCTATATGGCTAGGACCCAAGGCTATATGGCTAGGACCTGAGGCTATATGGCTAGGACCTGAGGCTATATGGCTAGGACCTGAAGCTATATGGCTAGGGCCTGGGGCTAGAGGACTGGGGCCTGAGGCTAGAGGACTGGGGCCTGAGGCTAGAGGACTGGGGCTTGCATTTAGAAAACTTGGCCTAGAAACTTGAGACTGGGGACTCTATACAGAAGAGTGTAGTGCTCCAACTGGTGAGCTAATGTGCTCTAACCTGTGAGCTAGGGGCTCTATCTCTAGAGCTGAGGGTCCTGACCCGAGAGATGGAATCCCAGACATGAGGTATAGGAGACCTGACGTGAGACTTAAGGGCCCTGCCTTGAAACATATCGGCCCTAGCCTGAGAACATGGGGCCTTAACAGGAGAAATGGAGACCTGACCTGAGGAGATGGAGACACAAAGTGAAGGACTGAAGGCACGGGCTAAAGAGGAGTGGGTTCGGTTTGAAGATCTGGAAGCCCGGCTGGTAGTACTGTAGGCCTGGGTTGGAGGGCTTGGGACTTTGCTTTAAGGATAAGGTACCCAGCCTGATGGACTGCATTGGGGGATCATACCCAAAATAAGTCCTCAAACGTTGGTACTCCTGTTCCTACGTCTCTTCTGGAAATAACCGAGCTCCACTCTCGCTGTATGCAGGCAACGAGAGAGTAGACACTTCTTCTCGCGGTACTCCTTTATTTGATAGGTCAGGCATTCTTTCACAATTAGATGTCATGGGTGATGAAAAGAGGGAGACCAAAGTAGGATGCGTTTGTGGATTTAATGAACAAGATGGTGGTTTCCAGACTTGCATACAACAAACAGAGTATACATTTATAACCTCAAGAGAATAATACAACTGTGCTCTTAACCGCAACACAGGACGTGTTAATAAACTAGAGACGTGCACATACTCATATATATACATTTATCTATTACTTACCTCGCATATACATGGCGAGAATACAAAGTAGAGTCCATATAGAGTGAGCAGCCAGAAGAATCCACACGGAACCGGAAACAACACATAACAGATAATCAATGCCCGATTCCTGCCTCTAGTTTGTCCAACGCTTAAATAGAAAGAATAAACTGACTAATGGAACACAGATGAAAGCAATCAGTAATTAGATCTAAAAGATGCCAGCCTAACCCAACCTATACTGTCCAAACTAGAGAGAGGTGTCACAAGAACTTAAAGGGAGAGTACATATTATAAACCAAAAACCACAATGCAAAGCACCAGCATAAATACAAGGAGAAAGAACACAAATTCACAGAAAAAAACAATATATTTAATGAGTTCATATCTCAGTCTATGTCTACGCAAGTCCACACTGGGCTGGGCATGACAAGGGGGATCTATGTGAGTGTGGGGCAGGCTGGGTGGGGGATGTACTGTTGAGCTGGAGGGGGGGGGGTAATAATACAATGTGCATTCATTTGATATTTCATATTATTGTCAACCTTAATGAAAAAATATTACAACTAAAGAAAAACTCACATGATACTGTGAGATATTTTTGAAATGATACACAACTTTAAAATGATAGACAATTCAATTCTGGATGTAGTCTAAACTAAGGCTTACCATGTTACTGTCATGTAAGACTTTGCTACTGCAGTTAATTGCAGTTTGTTAATGAAATAATGTCCACATTGAATATGCAGGGGCACTCCCAAAGGATGTTTTACAACAATAATACATATACGAAAAATAAAAATAAAAACATTAAGAAAACAACCACATCAAAAAATATATAATTTATTAGAGATGTAGTCTGTCTGCAAGACACAAATTTAAGGAAAAATAACTATTTGAAAAGACAATTTGAAGAACAATGAATCACCTACAGTATGGATCGTTGCCGGCACACCCGAAAGAAATCAACGGGGCCGCCGGCGTTTTTCATCCCCAGTCCATCACAGATACCTGATCAGTGGTAGTTGGGACGCTGGGTTAACTGTTAGCTTCTCAGCAGGCAATATTGCATTTTAAGACCATGGCTTGTTAAAGTAATCAGTAATCACAGTAAAATATTATGACAGATCAGTGAATTTGTCAGGTGCCCAAAACAGAAGGGATGAAATCTCAAAACAGGACATGTGTGTGTACTCATTTTTGCAACTGTTCAAATAGCTATTACAATAATCTTACTACTACTGAGTTGTGGTTGATTGAACACCCGTTTCACCTTGTTCTCTTAAATGTATGCACTTACTGTAACTTGCTCTGGGTATGAGTGCCAGTTAAATGACTAAATGTTTACAAACTTGACAATAATCTTACCCTGGAAATCCAGAGTTCTCGCGAGAGCACAATTTGAATTTGCTCAGCAAGTTACTCTGGCACCGAGTAATTCTGCTCATTAACTATGCCCTTGTATCCGAGCTGCACCAATCACACTGGTGGATCTGATATAGGCGTGCCAGAGGTGTGTTAAACAGATGACGACATGACAGCGCTGCGACCCTGAAGTCATTAGTAAACATTGTAAGATCGCTATGGATTAACACCAGTTGTTTAAAACGACTTTGGCCACTACAATGAACGAGTTAGACTTGGCTTTTTACTAAAAGAGGAACAGAAGACGGCGCTCGAATCGTTCCTTTTTTTTAAATAAAAGGACGTTTTTGCTGTTTTGCGACCTGATACGGCAAGAGTTTTATCTACCAGTTAGCTCCGCCATAGGGGCTTAGCGAAAAACCACTGGTGATTGGTCGTAGTGTTATCCAATTGCGTACCTTAAGATTTTCAAATGCATGCTTGGTGCCGCTTCTCGAGTTGGGTCATTTTCATTACTAGATGCCAGACCCATATCTCCTCCGGATTTGGGTCTGGATTTTTCCAGGCTACAATAATCTAGCAATTAGAGTTGTTTTCAAATTTATCTGAAAACCTTATGTTAAAAGTAGCTAGATTAGAAGTACCGTAGCTGTAGTTGTATTGCCACTATATGTTTAGAAAAGTTATGCAAAGGTTTATTATGGCTGCCTCTGCCTGTGTTATTTGGCCTAAACCATTTCAATTGTAATATTGTTAACTGGTCACTAGTTCTACATTACATTTTATGCAGAGCGATAAAATATATTTTTACTTGGTGAAACCAACACAATTGAATAGTAATGCATTCTAATCAATTACTTAGTTGTTATTATACAAATAATAAATGTAGAAAGACAAAAAGGTGATGGCAGTGTAACTATTTTAAGTAGGCCTACTCTTAACAAAAAGTTGTGAATGTCATCTAAAAATGGGCAGTTTTGTAATTAAATGTTGCACTGCAGTTTATGTTGTGTGTGTTGTCTATGCTACTGCTATACCATAGTATAGATTACACTGTAAACTACATCTGTTCTATAACACTCCAGTTGCCCTATTAAAATACATTGGAGGGGAATCATAAACCCCACTTTTACCTATGAGTCTCAGCACATTCATGTAGCACAGATCTATCTAGCCACCAACACCTCTACAGCAAGGGATATGTAATATTTTGTTGAAAAATAATGTCATGGTAAGAAATTAGGAAGAGAGGTGGGTGGTCTGGATCGTCTGTGTGTGTCTGGGTGGGGGGTGCGGTTGTTGGCATGGTTGTTGAACAAGTCAGACGGGCTGGTTTTAGTATATTTCAAAAAGTGCTGATATACTGGGATTTTCCTGCACAACCATCTCTTGGGTTTAGAGAGAATGGTCCGAAAAAGAGAAAATATCCAGTGAGCGACAGATCTCTGTGAGAAAATGTCTTGTTGATGGCAGAGGTCAGAGGAGAATGGCCAGACTGATTCAAGCTGATAGAAAGGCAACTGTAAATCAAATAACCACTTGTTACAATCAAGGTACTGTATGAGGCAGAGCATCTCTGAAAACACAACAGGTCGAACCTTGAAGCTGATGGGCTACACCAGCAGAAGACCACACCGTGTGTCACTCCTGTCAGCTAAGAAAAGGAAACCGATGCTACAATTTGCATGGGCCCACCACAATTGGTTAATAGAATGTTTGGAAAAATGTTGCCTGGTCTGACAAGTCTCAATCTCAGATGGTAGGTTCAGAATTTGATGTGATACACCGGACACATCTCAAGGAATTGCATGATGTAATAATGTCAATAGGGACCAACATATCTGACAAATGTTTCCAACATCTTGTTGGATCTATGACATGAAGAATTAAGGCAGTTCTGAAAGCAAAATGGGGTCCATCCCGGTAGAAGTATTGTGTCCGGTGAATGCTTACTGATGTAAATACTATAAGTAAAATGTCTGCGTTTTATACTTAAATGCTAAACTTAATTAAAATCATAAAAACAAGTATGATGGCAATGTAGAACTATAAACATAATGGGCCTATGTTTAATAAATGAACTGTATGACCTTTCAACAAGGCTGAAGTGCGTACAAGCGCCACAATTTTGTTAACATGCGCAATAGGGAAAGGAACCCGGTTACCAACTGCCCAATGACAGAGAGAAACCCGGTGTGGGCTGGTCTCATTCAACAGGATATCGAGAGTCAATAACAGAGAGTTTGGAAAACTGTGTTTGATACACTGACTCGCATCCCATAAAGCACGAGGGAAGGGTAGTGTCGAATGGAGTTCTATCATATCTGATGGGAAACTAGGTGGAAGATCCTGCCACTAAAGCAGGCCGGTCGAATACAAAATTGGGGACTGCGCCCCAGAGGTAGGTTTGTTGTCGTCAATATGTCAATGACACTGCCTTGAAACTGTGTGTGTGTATATAAATGCACACTACTATAGTCACTTTCATGTTAACGTTTGAGAATGTTTATCTGTTGATATAGCCTATCTTGTTTGTATTTCCAAAGGACGTCTTCGGCAGCGTGTGAAAGATCTAAATTCCACACAGTAGTAACACAGCACTGAAATAACCTACTGGGGACAGTGGCTGCAATGATGTCTTCATGAACCTGCGGCCATGGCAGATCACAACGTTATCACACCCCATCATACAGGATTCCCAGCAACTTTCTCGCCAACGTAATCTGTCATGGACATTGGATTTTTTTGGTGTTTAATGTAGGCTATGGATTAAGTCCGGAAGTACCTGATGCACATCACACGGGAATCCGTGCTCGTGAAGTAGCCTACAGTTCGCACAGAATTTGTACAATATGAGACCTGTATATTGCCTGCGTAAAGTGACCCTAACATAAAAGTCAAACGACGAGGAAAACAACATATTTGGAATATGAAAGAAAAATCTAAAAATGCTGCCCGGACTCGACGGGAAAAGGAAAATCGTGAATTCTTTGAGCTGGCTAAACTACTGCCATTGCCTTCTGCAATCACTTCACAGCTTGATAAAGCTTCAATTATTAGACTCACAACAAGCTACTTGAAAATGCGAATCGTTTTTCCCGACGGTAAGTTTATGCGTTTATGCTGTTGTAGGCTATTGTAGTATATTATCCCTAACAATTAGGCTATTATTATTATTATAATTACCTATAGTATGACTATTGTATTGTTCGTAATGAAAAATGTGTGAATTTGCATGTTCACTATTTTATTTGTGTTTTTACAGCTATGCTTCTTACTTTAATGAAATATATTGTATAGGGATAATATACTTTAATATATGCTCAAATTACTTCTTATTACTATGTACCTACCTCTTTTTATTATAATTTTGTCTTTTAAATAGTCTAGCTATATATTTTTGATTCTTCAAAACACCAGTTCTCCCACTTAACAGTAAGTAGGTCCACTGGAACTATAACATTTATTGTGTTTACGTTATGGGTGAGTAGTAGGCTATCACCTTCTAAATTTAGCTATAATTAACACGCCGAGTATATAAAAAATAACTCAGGCCTTATTTGATTCCATTGAATAATATGCCCTTGTTGAATGCGATGTTATCTATCTATCTATCATATATAAAATATATATAATATAGCTATACGATAGGGTTCAAAATTAGCACAATTTTACCATCCAAATTTTCTTTACACACCAGCCAAAAAAACGAGTAATCTATTGAGTGGCTGGCAAAATTTGAACATTCACTAACAGTTTGGCTGGTGGAAAAAAAGTGAATTGCTATATTTAGGCTATATATTATATTTGGAAATTTCCTTAATTTTCAGTTGTAGTCCAAAATGTACAATCCCTGATTGCATAGATTAAAAAATTCTGTCCAGAACATGTTTGAAATATTCTAAACAAATTTGGTCGTAATATATTAATTTAGAATTTTCCGTAATTGTTTTGAAAACAAGGTATGTCTAATTAATACACTAAAGCACCTTTACTGAAAAAACATAGGTATAGAAACATAAATGAATATTTAAGCACCTCTTCAGTGAAAAAGGCTCATTGTGGTTCTTTGTATGTATACAGTAGTCGCTTTTCAGAGTCAGTCGATAATGCTGGTCCAGGAAGACGATTAGCCGTCATTTACCACCTTCTCCTCATGGTCAGCTTGGGCACCTGTTCTTCGTGACTGCTACAGAGCCGCGGCAATTAGCATCGCCCGTGCGACTAGCTGTTTGATCCCTCCGAGCATATGGGTAGTCTATTTTACAGCACCGATGCAGACGAGAAGCAGTGGAGATAATTTATGGTTTCTCAAGATGAAGATTGAGAAGATAAAAACAAAATTGAAAGAGGGTAGCGAAAAACTCGAAACCATAGGTTACTGGATTGTTGTTTTAAGATCAGTCCTTAGCTATGCATGCGTTTGCCAGTTAGGCCTATATTTAAAACACTTTGTGGGATTTTAAAGGTCCAATAAACATACATTATTCTACAGTCTACTTTACATATTCAATTGGCACGCAATTTGTTGTTGATGTTTGCAGCTGACATCGTTGTGACCAGTTTCATATCTGGTTTAGGCGTATAGTTTATTCGTATAGCTATTTGGTGTTTAAAGCGAGGTATGAGCCACACCTTTATAAGACTGAACGTGAAATGTGTTTACATAGCCACCTGGGTTAGACCTATTTAATAATACTAAGCAATTAATGTGTAGTCTAATGTTGAAGAAGTAGACCTACACATTACAATAGAGCCATGCAATAGCTTGTCTATAGGCTTTAGTGCTTTCGTTGTGTATCTACAGTATAGCCTAAATATAAAATCAAATAAACTTCAGGCTTGATCAGATGAAGTCAGTAATGCATAGGCTGTATGTTGATAGTAACATAAAGTCTAGAGATAATGATAATTAATTATAATATAATACCACCCGTTCTCAGCAGATTATAATTTCAGTCTGGGCGAATTGAAAGATGGGAGAATTATGCCTATTTTTGCGTTCCCGGTTTCATTTTTATCAAGCTACTTACAAGCTCATAATTTCAACGCTTGATGTGGAAAAGCACAGTAACGCTTTCTTCACGATGAAATTAACTTGTGTGTCTGTGTGTGTAGTGTCATGGGGAGTCTTATGTATACTCACGCTTAGGATGATGTTGTCACTGATGCGTTTTACAACCCGTATAGCGAAGCATGTGCTTTCCTCATTAAAATCCTCGTGTTTTTTTAGACCTTCACGCACGCTCACACCAACACACACAGACAACTAAGGAGGCTAGCTAGCTATTGGGAGCAAAATATAATCACAATGGTCTATTGAGGTTTGCAAATTCTTCACGACTTTATCAATTATGTTATTTCAAAACAATCACAAATTTCTTAGTGTTTCTAATTCTGGTGTTTCCATTTTCATGAGACAACAGAATATACACCTTAATGGGTTATTTCATACCAGAGACATATAGGCCTAAGAAGTTTCGCAAAAAAAAAAAATCTGTTCATAAGATGTCGTATGTTGGAATGTATTAGTTTTTTTTAAGGTTTGTGTCCAATCGGAAATGTGTGAGCACAGCGAAGCAATTGTAGGTTTCTGTGTTATATTGATGTTGATTAAATGGGCAAGTGATAACAAAGCTACAACCGCTTTACTGGTATCATGTTTGCCACACATTGATCTTTAAAAAAAATCACAGATAGGCCTATCAATTAATCCTGAACTTGGTATTGTTGGTAAGCAAAGTTAGAAACATATGTGAGCCTACATGAGGAGCTCTTCAAAGGCTTACTTGTTATGTTTAAGATAGTTATTTAGTTTGCTCGACTAGGCTATTTGTTTTAATTTTTTTACGGATTTTGGCATGCTTTGTGAAACATGCTACTGCAGTCGTAATGTTTAACCAACATCAATGATGTGGTTGTAGAGTAAGTCATTTGAAAATATTTCTGGTGAATTTTTAATTTTAATTAAGTATTGAATTTGCCGATATATGTTTCTTCAACGAAATGAAATAGGCATTTTACATGTGATTCTCTGAACAATTTAAATGCCAGTAGTATTTACCACATAATTATGTGGTAAATAGGCTACTACTACTAGGGAGTGGCACAGAGTTTTTCCTAGCCACTGTGCATCACTTGTGTTGCTTGCTTTTGGGGGTCTCGGGCCGGGTGTCTGTCAAAGCACTTTGTGACAACTGCTGTTGTAAAAAGGGCTTTATAAAATAAATTTGATTGATTAATTATGTCTAAATTGTTATTTTTTAAATGTAAATTTAGTAGCCCAGTTTTGCGGATTGTATGCTATTGAAAAAAAACTGCAAATTAAAAAGATATTAATGTTTATTTGCTCATAATAGAATTGGGATGTAGCCTTTTACATGTCTAACGGTGTTTTGATAATAAATATGTTGATATGTTGCTTTTCTTGATGGTTTTCCGATAGGTAGGCTCCTTATTATGGTTAAAATAAACTAATCTATGTACCGTAATGTCAGCACATTCAGTAGCACTTTATTGACGTCAAGGCACATTTTCGTAGGCCAGATTCCCCTTCCTTCCTATAATTGCGTAATTTATGTGTAGGCCTATATGCTTCCAAGCAATATACTAACTAGGGCTTCGAAGAGCAGAGGCCCAGTAAAAAATCTCTGTTATGGTTGTGCACTTGAGCAACATAACACGCTCCAAGAAACTGCAATGTTACACCCAACTGGATGCTGTTTCATGACAACTTTATCAATGCATATTTAGTTTGTAAGTCATATTTATTTAGTTTTGAACACATTGTATCGCATTTTAGATAATATTGCTTAACGTGATTCCCAAAAAGGTGCTAATATCATTTTACATGCATAAATTCATAGATCTTAATTCCCGGAGCCAGGTCAAGTCCTAAAAGGAACCAGCACCAGTTCCCATTTACCACGACGCACTGAGACAAAACAGTGCAAATCCGATTTTACCCTCAATCTCACACTTGCCAGTATAGAGACCCCATTGTTAATCAGTTAACAATGTCCCCGTCCATTCACAAAACGAGTAGGGTATTGTGTAATCTGTATTGGTGACGGATGAATAGAAATATTGGATGTACAAACGGTTAAGCAATTTATAGCACATTCTTAATCTTGAATTAGACTCTTGAATTAGACTCTACGCATGAATGAAATGTCCTGTTTTGTTCTGTTGCGTGCCCGCGGATCTTATTAAATCAATATCTATTAAACAACTGTCTATTATGTCTAAATAACATGTAACCTCACGTTCTTGTTCCTGTGAGGCTGCGTATTATGTGTTGGTTAAGGACTTATGCGGTTGTTTCTTTTGAGCTAACGTGAAGTGCATTTTTAACACTAAATTTGGATCTTTGAAAGGCGCGTGCTTGTTTTAGTATGGAATTTGCATTTCAATCGGGACTGCTTGTCGGCTTACCCAGAACAGCACTTATTTGTTATTTGTTTTGTCGTGTTTTATTGATTCCCTCGAGTGCGCGTTGCAGATTTTGCATAGGGCCTACGTCTGGTAAAAAAAAATACAATCCATTAAATGCGAAAATATTTTCGTTCACTGTGAAAGCACGTGCTTAACTGATTGAATAATATTCTTAACAATTTAATTATAGCCCTACATATTATTATATTAATAGCATATCTAAATTATTCTCTCAATGTGCATATTAGGCTATTAATAGCTATCTGTTTTGTAGCTGTTATTTACGGTTATTGATGTTATGCTACGACGTTAGTGATGAGGGTTTTTATATATTTATTATGACGCTTTTATTGGCACATATCATACACACTGACATTCTATGTTACAGATCTCGTAGAGTCCTGGGGCCACTTGAGTCGAACCACCTGTCTCGATAATGTCGGACGAGAGCTAGGATCACATCTTTTACAGGTGGGATTACATATTTTAAAGGGGCCGACTTTTTTAATCATACAATTTAATGCAAATGGTATATTTGGAAAATATTTCTATTAAAACAACACCGACTGATAAACGGGTTTGTTTTGATTGTGATTATCCATATACCATTGCTAATGTACATTAATTGTTTTCTTATTATTGTTTGCCTATTATTATTATTATTATTTTATTATTAAGAGCAGTATTATAGCATACAGAAGCAGCTTTCATTCCCTATTGCATTTTTAACGAGTAGGATATTCCTCTCGGGACTCTCTTAGGCTCTATGCTCTGATTCTTGTAGGTTTAAATCGGGAATACGCATGCATAGTCACGCTTTGCGGCTCTCTCCCCTCCTCCACGAATCTTTAGGTAACAGGGGGTTCCTACATTATTATACTAACAATAAAATAAATGGAGAAAAAATAGCAAGTGGGTATATGGAAGTGGGAGACGTTAATAATGATGGCTATGGTTTTTCGAAAAAACTAGCTAGCTATGGGGCTATGCCATTTACTGTTTGATGCGAATATACGTGGGTAGGCCTAAATATAATATTAATAATTTGTAGTAGGCTAGTAGTTTTGGTATTGGTAGATTATTGATACAGTCAACCAATGAAAGAAATCCGCAATTTTCTTCGACCTGAAATGGATTTTGTGAGGAAACCGGATTAATCTAAATGAAACTAAATAACCTAATAACCTTTGTAGCAGCAAGAGTATCGTATAAGTAGGGTTTGCTTGACCAAGGTTTGCCCATTTTTTCCCCTTCAACATAAAGGACATAATTAATATATTAATTAAATGTATTAATCTTCTCAGACGTTGGACGGGTTCATTTTTGTAGTTGCTCCAGATGGGAAAATCATGTACATATCTGAAACAGCATCTGTCCATTTGGGCCTATCACAGGTAGGATGTGACATAATAAGTTTTCATCCAGATTAAAGTTGCCTAACTCGCTTTATCATTTGATTTTAAAATATCACATTCATTCAAACTACAGAAAGAATGAAAAATGTAATATTATATATTTTAAATACAAGACTAAAAGTGTGTATTTTAACAGGTAGAGCTGACGGGAAATAGTATTTATGAGTATATCCATCCTGCTGATCACGATGAAATGACTGCAGTGCTAACTGCTTGCCAACCCTACCACTCACACTTTGTCCAAGGTATATGGTATGGTGTTTTGTTGGTCACTGCATCAATTACAGTTTCTTAATTGTTGTAGTTGCTAAAAACTATTTGTGTCTTTCTTTGAAGAATATGACATGGAGCGTTCCTTCTTCTTGAGAATGAAATGTGTTCTTGCGAAAAGAAATGCTGGTCTGACATGTGGTGGATACAAGGTGTGCATTGTTTGTACTGTATATAGTAATGTTGTTTACTATTAAACTCAACATGCTGAAATTATTAATGAATTTGGTATTTTCTTTAAACTATCAGCATATTGTTTGTGTTTGTGTGTACCATCCGGTAAGGTGATCCACTGCAGCGGGTACTTAAAGATTCGACAGTATAGCCTGGACATGTCTCTGTTTGATGGCTGCTACCAGAATGTGGGCTTGGTGGCTGTGGGCCACTCTTTACCTCCTAGCGCTGTGACTGAGATGAAACTTCACAGCAACATGTTCATGTTCAGAGCCAGCCTGGATATGAAGCTCATCTTCCTTGATTCCAGGTAAATTGTACAAAATATCACACATGATTCTTAGTGGTCCCTATATCAAGGTGACACCTCCATATAACATTCATATTGTTGATGAACACTACATAGAAGCATACCAAGCTACAGTATGATATATAAATAATATGTTCAGTATCTATGTGTATGTATAATTATGAATGTGCATTTTTACACTGTGTGTATCCCAGGGTCACTGAGCTGACAGGCTATGAGCCGCAGGATCTCATAGAGAAGACACTCTACCACCATGTCCATAGTTGTGACTCCTTCCACCTCAGATGTGCACACCACTTGTGTGAGTTAGGTTTGTTTAGCTTTTTTACCCATTTTCTTCTTGAATGCCACCTCTTGTCAGCAACACCTTAGCAGCAGCGGGATTGTTGAGGGTTCTCACGTGGTTCCTCCAACCACATGGCACCAAGCCGCACGATTCTAATCACACTGCTCGTTCAACACGAAGCCTTTAGTCAGTACATGCACAAATATATGACACATTAGCCAAAAATATACTCCTGCTATTTAACTTACAGGCATCCCATATGCACACAAGGAGTCGCTGGAGAGCGAAGTGACAAAGTACGTTACTCCGACTTGCTAATCCCCTACCACGGACAGTGCTGTACCAGTTTGCACTGCCCAGTGCTGGGGCTTTGGGCATAGTCAGAAATGCCTTGACCAGGATTGAACCCTGATGTAGTTGGGCCCAGTATTCCATGATGAACCCCCGTTTTGCTTTCCTAAAGTCATTGTCGCTCAGTCTGCAGCTGCAGATTTTTCCACTGTTAATATATTACCAGAATGTGGGAAAAATAAAAGTAAGGAAAGCCACAAGTAGTACCCTTGTCCATATGGAAAATTGTCATTTTTAGTAATTACTGAAATGGTGTACTAATTTTCATTGGGTTATGAAATCTGATCTCTTACTATCTGATGAATCTGATATTTCTTTAATACTGTCTTATCAATTGGAATGTAGGTTGTATATTGTTATAGATTAATTGTTTTACTTATAACATCCATGTTGCACTACAATAATTTCATCCAATTTAGTTGCACATAACCAAATGCTTACATTTTTTAGAATGATGCAAAATAGAAAAATGCTGTTTCTTATCTCTCTCTACCTCTCTCTCTCGCACTGCAGTGTTGGTAAAAGGCCAGGTGACCACTAAGTACTACAGGTTCCTGGTTAAGCAAGGTGGATGGGTCTGGATCCAGAGCTATGCAACAATCATACATAATAGCCGTTCCTCCAGACCCCACTGTATCGTCAGTGTCAACTACGTTCTCACGTAAATATCAAATCTATTCTTACTAACTTAGGTACAGTACCAGTAGTTAATCAGCTAGCTTTTATTGGAATTTAACATTCTATGTGGTGTGCAGGCCATGACTGAAACCTGGCTAAAAACTGCAGCACATAGTTACGTTTTTATAAAAAATTTATATGGAAATGCAACTTCAGCTGCTTTTGTAATTGTGATTGAGCTCTTTCAAAGTGGGATTTTTGGTATTTTCTCCACCACTGGTATACACTCACCTAAAGGATTATTAGGAACACCATACTAATAATGTGTTTGACCCCCTTTTGCCTTTAGAACTGCCTTAATTCTACGTGGCATTGATTCAACAAGGTGCTGAAAGCATTCTTTAGAAATGTTGGCCCATATTGTTAGGATAGCATCTTGCAGTTGATGGAGATTGGTGGGATGCACATCCAGGGCACGAAGCTCCCGTTCCACCACATCCCAAAAACGCTCTATTGGGTTGAGATCTGGTGACTGTGGGGTCCATTTTAGTACAGTGAACTCATTGTCATGTTCAAGAAACCAATTTGAAATGATTTGAGCATTGTGACATGGTGCATTATCCTGCTGGAAGTAGCCATCAGAGGATGGGTACGTGGTGGCCATAAAGGGATGGACATGGTCAGAAACAATGTTCAGGTAAGCCATGGCATTTAAACGATGCCCAATTGGCACTAAGGGGCCTAAAGTGTGCCAAGAAAACATCCCCCAAACCATTAAACCACCACCACCAGCCTGCACAGTGGTAACAAGGCATGATGTATCCATGTTCTCATTCTGTTTACGCCAAATTCTGACTCTACCATCTGAATGCCTCAACAGAAATCGAGACTCATCAGACTTGGCAACATTTTTCCAGTCTTCAACTGTCCAATTTTGGTGTGCTCTTGCAAATTGTAGCCTTTTTTTTCCTATTTGTAGTGGAGATGAGTGGTACCGGTGGGGTCTTCTGCTGTTGTAGCCCATCCTCCTCAAGGTTGTGCATGTTGTGGCTTCACAACTGCTTTGCTGCATACCTCGGTTGTAACGAGTGGTTATTTCAGTCAAATTTGCCCTTCTTTATTAGCTTGAAGCAGTCGGCCCATTCTCCTTTGACCTCTAGCATCAACAAGGCATTTTTGCCCACAAGACTGCCGCATAATGGATGTTTTTCCCTTTTCACACCATTCTTTGTAAACCCTAGAAATGGTTGTGCGTGAAAATCCCAGTAACTGAGCAGATTGTGAAATAGTCCGACAGGCCCTTCTGGCACCAACAACCATGCCACGCTCAAAATTGCTTAAATCACCTTTCTTTCCCATTCTGACATTCAGTTTGGAGTTCAGGAAATTGTCTTGACCAGGACCACACCCCTAAACGCATTGAAGCAACTGCCATGTGGTTAGTTGAGTAGATCATTGCATTAAGGAGAAATTGAACGGGTGTTCCTAATAATCCTTTAGGTGAGTGTATCTCATAGTAGAATGCTCTCAGCAGTTACATCAGATTTGCTTGGGTTAATGTGATTTCAGGTTCTGGGAGTATCATGTGTGGTGTGAGCCTGATTAGATGTCTACATTATGTTGAACCCAAAAATACACACACTCACTATATACAGGCGTTTAATGTATGCACAAGGTGTTGTACAAGACCTTTGCCAAAATAACCTTGGCTGTATTGCTACAATTCTAGAAGCAGAACGAGCCCTGGAGTATTTTACCTTTGTTTTTGCCTCCGTAGCAGATAGAAATGCTTCTTATATAATGGTTTCGGAGATATCTGGAATTTGATTGGCTAAAATGAGATTAGAAGCCTTTGCCAATTCCCTGTTAACCGCACAGTCAGTAGTAGCCTAAAAACTCAGAGCAGTAGTATGTAATACATACCTGTCAACATTGGGATTTGAAAATAAGGGAACATTTTCGGCACCACGCCCCGGGCCATCCCGCAATCTCAATCCTTGTCCATGTACCACTTACATTTAGAAAAGGGTACACAGAGTGAATCCTAATCACCATTAAGCAACCACTTGCTTTAAATTATCAGTGCATAAAGGATTGGTGTGAACTATTTCCTACGTTAATTGACTACAATTCGGTGGTAAGAATCAGATGCCTGGTTGAAAGTGAAATGCTGTGAACAATCCTCAATTATATAAATGAACACACTTGTATATAAATTCAGCACACAAGTTTGTTTATTGAGGATATATACATCACTTACACACAAGGTGTAGCGCTAGTGAGTGGGAGAACGGGTAGGAGAGTGAGTGAGAATGGACGCGGGATGTTGTTTAATTTGTTGTGGGGGTCTCTTGAATCCGCCTGTTGTACACACAGGTTGCAGACTTTGCATTCCTCAACACCTCTGAGGAGTGTATTTATGAGCTTGACCAGTGTAGTTGATTTTATATGACAGTAAAGCACAACCAGTACTGTTGTCCAATGCCATTCTATTTTCTGTAACTATCTTTTGCACCATACTAAGTACCCTTTCAGAACTGGCATTGCTGTGTGGAATGCATAATAGGGCCTTCATAAGTCTTGTCACCATAGCCCAAGAATTGTTTGGTCAGTCTGCAATCTCCTCTTCAAGCCTGTAAATCTGTATTCCCTCTGACTGTAAACAGTACGGGTAGTCAAAATACACTAACAGGGATATAATAAGCATTATCACATCTGATTATTCATCTACTATTCTGACATCCCAAGAAGTCACCCACCTGAAAGGCAATATCAAATTCAGCTAAAGGCTTAAGTAACATCAAGTATGTTTCTATAGTTGGACAAGGTGTCAAATGCAGCCAAGGTCCTGGACATTAGGCTGGCTTCCTCCTACTCTGCTAATAACCAAATTGTGTCTGCCTTTCATTACACTTGTGTTATCAAAGTTGAAAGCAACGAGGTTCTCCCAAGGAATGCCTCATTTGCTATTGGAAACAGGAACAAACAGACACAAAAAGCACACAATTACAAAATAACCTCTCTGAAAGATAAAATAAAATATTTTATGATCAATTTGATCAAATGAAATTGAAATAAAAACTTGCTGTTAAAATGAAATGCACTAGGTCCGTTCCCTCACCACAAAGCTTCGGACAACTTTTCATAAGTTTTCAGCATTACCCACATTACAAATGGGCATTTCATTTGTATGTTTAGGCAGAAAGAACTTTGTTGTCACCTCCAGATTGGACTCATCATAAATTCTAGCGTGACAAATTCTTTGTATCTTTTTCTATTGTTTGATTCGTCGCACAACAATGAAAAAGGCTGGGATTTCTGTCCTCATCAAAACCGACAGCTATGTCACCTGTTAAGCAAAAGTGTCCTGCAGTTAGGCTACACAACGGGAACAGAGACGCAAAGGAGCTCAGAACCAGTGACACTGCTCTGATCTCCAGGCGGTTTATGTGTTCTGTGTGGGGGGGGGGCATGTCCACTTACCTGTCCAGGCACCCCCATCCTGACAGGGAGGCATCCGTGTAGATGGAGAGGTGAGATGTCACCCTGTCCAATGGGGCCCCCAGACTCAGCCTGTCTGTGTCTCTCCAAAAAGCCAGCTCCTGGCTCAGAGACTCCGGGCTCATTAGGCAATGGTTGCGATGATGCACCGGGTTGAACCTGAGCCTGGCAAACCACTGTTGTGTTTTGCACATGTGTAGCAGACCTAACACCACTACCATATGAGCGGCGGACATCAGGTCCAAAGTGACATGGCGCGCTTCGCCAACAACCTTCTGAAGGGTCTGCAGCATCCATGCTTGCGACAGAGAGCAAATCTCCTGTCCTGAGACAAGGATGCCCTCATTTAGGTTAAATTTAGCTGGAGGCCCAGATAAATCAAACTCCTTTTCATAATTGAGCCTTTTAGGACTCTCAGGTCCAAAATCGGTCTAATTTCTCTGATTTCTTTGGAACAAGGATATAGAGGGAATGAAACCCCCTCCCCTCGTCCCCGGGAGGGACCAGCTAAATTGCTGTTTTCGCCAGCAATTGTGAATTCTCAGTCTCCAGGGCAGCCCGTTGTGACGGTGACGTCGCACAGGTTTCCCTAATTCCCTGAAAAGGCAGTGGAGGATGCTGGAATGGAAGGGAACTTTCCTTCTGAAGTGTCGTGTTCAACCAATTGGGAACGAAACATCTCTCTCGCCACTCAGAGTAGCAGGGAGATAGCGGGTGAGCTACTGTCTGTGTGACAGATCTTCGAAGGAGATGAAATGACAGACAGGCCCCAGCCACCGCTTTTCCCCTCCAACCCGGGGGGGAACAGCCCAAGGGGGGCCCTTCAGGAAAGGGCATTTCCTGGGAGGGTCGTTCCGACCCCATGGCAAAAGCAGATGTCTAATTACATTCTGTCAGCGCCTCTCCCCTCCACATTATCGTCGCCTTTCTTGCGAAAAGGCGAAACGGGAGGAGTTTTGAGTGATTCGCTTCGCCATTCCAGCACAAAAGGTGGGGGGCAGGCTGCGAGTTGCGCAGGGAGAGGTGCTAGCATGGAATAGAGGGGGATCCCTCCCCACTCGGGAGGTTACAGCCCCGCTTGAGGGAAAAACAGGTAGAGTCGCTGCCGTTCTCATAAGAGGGAGAGAACGAGAGAGCAAATATAAGGCATGAGACATTGCTAAGTTTCGGTTTCGTTTTTTCCTCAGACTATGTTTGTACTCGTAGAGACAGCAGAGTCAAATTGAGCCGTAACAACAACATTGTAATCATAAACACTGCCCTGGTTAGGTAAACAAGGTGTCTGAGAAGACAAATTACCAGTACCTTGAACAGAAACACAACACAACTGCCCTGTCGTAGCGGGGGAGAAAACAGAGAAATGAAAAGGCAAGGGAGACTGACCAAAGTTTGCTGTGACCCCCCGCCCGGGGTCTCTGGACCTGAGGGGTCGGCTCATCCTGGCGACGACAATCTGGCGGTAGAGGAGGATGGGGAGAAGCAGATCAGGGCTGTTTAGCTCTCTCCCTGCATCTCAGAGAGGACCCAGGTCTAGGCCCTCTGCCAGACGGGGTTCTGGAGGATGCCGCTCTCACCACTGTAGAAGAAGAATACCAAGAAATAAGTTAAAATACCATGAAATAGGTTGCAGCAGTTTGTCTTTCGACTACACAAAAAATCTGCAATGGGACTGAGCTCGAATAGCTTCGGCAACTTTTTATAGTACAAAATCGCCGTCAATCAAAAGGAGATGCAGTCTTCTGACAGACCCTCCAATCATCATATAGAAGCCCAAAGTCCAGGCCTGCCCACTCCCCATTTCACCCCCAGAGATGCTGAGCGTCCGTGGGCAGGACATAATCGCAGCATTTATCCAATGACCGTCTAGTTTCAAAGCACTGAAAATAGCACAAACATTTTCAAAACAGCCCCATGGAAGTCCATGGATGCCAGGCTTCAACAGGGAAATGCACTGTGATGCTACGGGAATGTATGAGAAGGAAAATCGAGTCAGTTGATCCACTATTTGTAGCTGATTCTGAACGAACTCGTCTTTGAGATGAATGTGTTCTAACACATTTTTTGTCAATAAAATGTTAACACAATAGCACATATTTGACAATTATTTTTTAGACATTTTAGGGAAACCCAAGCTTCCCTTGCAGTCTTAAAGAAATAAGACCTGGCAGAGCTCCCCTATTGGGCGGAGCTCCACGATAAAGAACAATACACTCTAACTGAAACTCTGAAACTAGTGAGTGCGACACACTTTATGGCCCCACTGACACGTGTTGTCACCGTGACAAATAACAACAATTGGCATTTTGTTGCGGACTAATGGAATGACCACGCCAAGCAGTTCAATGGCGTTTCTATTCATTCTAATTCTATGGGTAAAATACGTGAGAATCCGGGGGAAATGGGAGAGTTGACAGCTATGGTAATATACTGTAAATGTATCAATACACCAACTCCAAGCTTGCCAAAATAAAAAAACATAACAGACAATTCCTCTCAATTCATGTCTTAACACCATCCATCCATTCATTTTCGTCCGTTTATCCGGGATCAGGTCGCGGGGGCAGAAGCTCCAGCAGGGGACCCCAAACGTCCTTTTCCCGAGCCACATTGACCAGCTCCGACGGCGGGATCCCGAGGAGTTCCCAGGCCAGGTTGGAGATATAATCCCACCACCTAGTCCTGGGTCTTCCCCAAGGCCTCCTCCCAGCTGGACGTGCCTGGAACACCTCCCTAGGGAGGTGCCCAGGGGGCATCCTTACCAGATGCCCAAACCACCTCAACTGGCTCCTTTCGATGCAAAGGAGCAGCGGCTCTACTCTGAGATCCTCACAGATGACTGGGCTTCCTCCGGGCAGGGTCTCTCTTCCTCTTCCTTGCTTCTTTATTGGGGTTTTTGGTGAACCATTCTTTGTCTGGCCCCTCACCTGAGACCACTTTGCCATGGGAGACCCTAACAGGAGCACACAACTGCAGATAACACAGCCCTCAGGTTCATAGGGACACACAAACCTCTCCACCACGTTAAGGTGATGGTTCCCGGAGAGACGTCTTAACACCAATCTTCCTAATTTTTTATCAGGGCTGTATGGTAGAGTGGCCAGAAGGAAGACATTCCTCATCTGGTGTTTGCCAAAAGGCACACGAAGGACTCCCAGACCATGAGAAACAAAATTCGCTGGACAGCCACAGTAGGCAGGAACACTCTCCTGATGATAGAGTAGTGTTTGCATTTAGTCTGTTTGATGAAAACAATGTGCTTGATTCATTGATAGCTATTAATATTAAGAAAACCACTGGGACCAAGCCTGCTTGTTACAGCCGCACCACTTATCTCTGGAGTTTTAACACATTTTTAACCTAAAAGTAACTTCTGGGATTATCCGTAAAGTTTGGAAATCTGGTCATGTTCTCCCACTACATAATTTAAGGGCCTGATCCCAATCCCATTAAGCCTATCTGGGACTTCTTGGATCGTAGGGTGGGGGCTAGGGCCATTCCTCCCAGAAATGTCATGTAAAATGCAGGTGTCTTGGTGGAAGTGTGGTGTAAAATCCGAGCAAGAAATGGCAGTTCAGCTACACAAGACACTGACAGTTACTTTTGATATTGACTTCCATTTCTGTGGAACCTGTTCAGTTTATGTCTTAGTTGTTGATTTTTGTTATGATTATACAAATATTTACATGTTACATTTGCTGTAATTGATAGCAGTTAAAAGTGAGAGGATGTTTATATATATTTCTTTTTGGTTTATATGCATCACTGTTACTCGTCTCGTATGGTGAACCCTATCTCTACACCACTCCAGACTTTAATCTTTGATTGAAGGGTTTTGTCAAAGTCATTGTATGAACCATGTAGGAATTACACCAATGTTTATATACATCCCCCTAAATCTTAGGTTCTCAAACATAATCATCAATGAAATTGTGAGTTTTAATACTCATGACTGCCTGAAATATGGAATTCATAGACATCACCAGATGCTGGGTTTTTTACCTACTGATGATCTGCCAGGCATTTTTTTGCAGTTGTCTTCAGTTTTCTTGTTCTTGGGCCGTTTTGCGTTCAGCATGTGAAATGCCTGCTCAATTGGATTCAGGTCAGGTGAAAATTCCCTTAAAAAGATTTTGGATTGCTTTTGCGGTATGCTGTGGGTTATTGTCCATCTGCACTGTGAAGCATCGTCCAATAAGATTTGCAGCATTTAGTTGAATGTGAGCAGGTTATATAGCCCTAAACACTTCAGAATGAATCCTGCTGCTTTGTCAGAAGTCATAATAATAAATATAAGGGAACCATTGGCAGCCATACAGCCTGTGCCATAACACACCTTCACCATGTTTATCATATCAGTTGGTATGCTTAGAATCATAAGTAGTTCCTTTCCTCATACAATGGAATTTAATAATAAATAAATGTAAATATACAGGTGCAAACAGGAACTGAAAAGGCCACAACCAACACAGAATTAACAAATTAAAAAACTAATGAAAGTTGCCATGTGCGTCTTATAATAATAATAAATAAATAAAATAAATAATAAATAAATTAATAATAATATATATAATAATAATAATAATAAATTGCCTATGGGTATTCTAAGCACCACAGTTTCTGCAAGGTATTGGATCTAGTGATGAGGGGTTCACAAAGTAGCAGGTAGACGTGTACTCTACACTAATGGACACAGAGTAGGGCACTTTACAACTGGTTGTGCTACCTGTGTGCAAACTAGTACAGAATACCGCATTTCTCATTCCTATTAATTAGTACTGATGAACCCTGTGTGTTTACTGACTGTTGCCAGGGTCTGTAACCTGGTCACAGCATTCTGACAAATTCCACAGCATGGGGCGGTTCTAGCGATTCCTTGTGTAGGTTGAGCACAATTGAATTCAGTTGTTTGTATAGTTTATGAATGTGTGGTCTCACAACATGTGGATTAACTGTTAATATTAAGCCTTATTTGTTGAATGAGCAGTGCGATACTCCGACCAGCTTGGCAATGCATGCTTGGAGAACACAGGTGATCGATCTTCTACTATCTCACACTTATCTGGAGTTGCCGATGAGACAAGTTAAAAGTGAAATTGGACAGTACAAATTGGGAGTGGAGAAAAATAGGGGTCAAATCTTAAAAAGATGTGACCTGAACTCATCATTTTTATGCAATGTATCTCTTCATTGTAACTGTGTCATTTAGAAATAATGGGTACTGTATGTGCATGTGTATGTGTGTAGCTGGGGGTGTGTGAACTGTCTGCAAACTAGCATCTAGCAATGCATGGTGTGTGGATCTGTCTGAGCCTGTGTCCATGTGTGCAAGGGGATGCATGAGTGACCAGACAGTAATTCCTGTCCAGTTTTACCATACTCTTGATTTATAATTTATCATTGAATCTTTACAGCTCTTTACTGATAAATCAATTCCCATGTCAAATTACTGTCTACTAGCATGGTTTTCTTGTGGGCTAAGTGTATCCAGACATAGCTCTTAATTGGTGTATTGGAAATAACAGCCTCCTCTCTGACGTGTGTTGTTGGTATTTTCTTCTTTTTTTCCTATTTTTCTCCCCTCCAAATTGGCAGCAGGTTAGTAAAGGGCTCTCACATGGTTCATCCAACCAGATGTTGCCAAGCCGGCCAACTGGGAAGCATTTAGTGAGCTCATGGGATTAAATGTACAGGCGTCTGAATGGCACACAAGGAGTTGCTGGAAAATTATTTTATATTTTATATTAATTATTTTAAAAATTACATGGAAGAGTAGATATTCTGATTTATGCCAATATGTGCTGCTTGTGCTGGGGGTTCAGGCAAAATTAGTTAAGTCACAGTCAGGCTCAAACCACTGACCTCCATGACAAAGCTTGTTCTGCAAGGCAGTGACAGCCCATTATGCCACAAAGACCCCCTTACTATTCTTTCTGAAAAAACATTCAGTAATAGTTATATGGTCACCTTTCACACTAACAAATTTACCCCTCTGCAGGTGTTTGTGTGTGGCAGTCTTAACGCATTACTCAAGACCACATATGCACCCTGGCCATAGCCAGGTTTCGAGCCCCAGCTTTGTCGACTGTCTGTGCCATTTCTATCTGTCTTCCCCTGCATACCTATCTCCCTAGCTTCTGCTTCCTACTGTCCTATTACTGACCTCATTTCTGTACTGAAATATTACTGTTTCCTTCAGTTATGTGATAGATCAAAATGAAATTACTTATTGTTATTTATGAATGAAAATCATGGAAATTGTCAGGGTGCCTAAACTTTTGCACACAACTGTATGACAGCCGAACACACTTGAGGCATTCTTTTAACAATGGAAATCAAATACTGTTCTGAAAGTTCTTCCCAGAAGTTCCTGAAAAATTTGTTGCACTTGGAGGTTGCTTTGCTTTCACACTTCTGCCCAGTTCATCCCAAACCAGCTTGATGTGGTTTAAGTCTGGGCTGGCCATTCCATAATTTGAAACCTACCATCTTGTTCTTTTCTTATAAGGTACTGTAGTTCTGACATCATTATCTTGTAGTAAGATACACCATTGATTAACTAGACATACACCAGAGGGTAATGCATTTTACTACAAAATGTTGTCGTAGCTGTTTAGGTTGCCACTCACTCTGCCAGTAGCTGACTCTGGATCCAGCAAAAGAGCCCATCAAGCCCAAAAGAGATCATCAAGCTTCCTCCTCCCATGTTTGACAGTTGTTGTAATACATTGAGGAACCATAATTTCCCCTACTTGCTGGCGTACAAAACTCTGCATTATAAACTGAATATTTCAAATTTGCACCTTGGCCGGGGCAAGCCTCTTTCTAATTTTGCCATTTTTGCAATGGCTTTCTTACTGCCCTGCAATCTGTCAAACCTGCAGCTGAGAGTTTTTTTCTTCACAGTTGAAACGGAGACTCTCATTTTGACTAGTGTTAAGCTGTACTTGAAGCTGTTGTCCTGTGAGCCAACTATTAAGCAAGATGTTCACACTCAGCAATTTGTCTTCTGATTCTGTTGTGGCTTTGGGTCTGCCAGACCTCTTCCTGTCAGTTTCCTCCAGCTTTTTCGATGGTGTAGAAAACTGTACTCACTGTCACATTGACCTTCTTTGCATATCATCCATTGGTTTGTTAAGCCTCATGTTTTGATATCATGACACGTTGGCTAAATATGAAGCACTTCTGGGCTTAGATAGGGATAGTTTCAGCATAACACAGAGTTAAATAAATTAAATAAGGAATAAACCCATGGATCATCATTCATATGTATGTCTATGTCTCTGCAGGGATACTGAGTACAAAGGTCTCCAGCTCTCCCTTGACCAAGTGACAAGCACCAAGCCCAACTTAGCCTATGGCAGCGCTCCCACCAGCCTTAATGAGAACCACAGAGCACCCAAGAGCAGAGTGTCTCAAGCCAAGTCAAAGCCTCGATTATCCCCCTACATGCCGGTGAGGCTTTATAAGAAATCTATCTTGAGCCATGATCTTCAAGATTTGTTTTAGAATTATTTTAACCATTGGTTTTACAACTCTTTATTATTAAGCCTGTGTGTTTAATTGCATCATTAGTCTATGAACAAGAGAACTCATTGTCTAGGCTTGTTTGTTCCTGTTGACTGACAACCGGAGGACAGTAGAAAAGTCAATGCAAGTCAAGATAGCCATTGTAAGGCAGAGGAATTAGAATAAATAGATCATAGACATCATTTCACTTTATGTATGGTCAAAATCAAGTTTTTGGTATATATTAGAGTAAAGCAAATACTGGTGAGTTCAGCAAGGCCCAAAAAAAAAGTCCTTACGATCAGGAGCACTGTCCAGGATGTAAGCCTACTAAACGCCTCTCTCTCCCTTTCATACTGTGTCTGCAGTACACTGGTTACCATGTTGAGCGATCAGAGTCTGATCAGGACAGCCCATGGGCAGGAAGCCCCCTCACAGACTCGGCTTCCCCTCAGCATTTGGAACAGGGGAACAAGCGTGACGCCTCCTGTGCCTACAGGCGGTTTCCTGAGCCACGTTCCCTCTGCTACAGCCTCCCAATCGCTGAGGAGCAACACCACCAGATGGATAGTAACATCCGTTCTCACCTCCAAACACGTGGCCCCAACCAAATGTGTCAGCAAGGCCTTTGTGAGGCGGGGAGGTACTTCCTTGGTACTCCACAAGGTGGAAAAGAGGCATGGTGTGGAGCTGTCCGTTCTGTACTACCTCGGACCAAGACACACCTGAAGAATGGAGAGGGCTATGAGAGTAGCACACCCCAAAACACCAAAATCCCAAACCTGCATGGTAAGCCTGTATTCCTGTTCCCTGGTTATAGCCTTTGAAATCTGGACATAGTTCAACTCTACTCATGGAGAATAATAGTTTGTGAAGGCTTTTGCTCCAGCCTAGCTAAAATAGGTTTGATTAATTGAAAGCCTGATAATACTCCATACATTTAAAGACATTTTGGGGTTAGACCTGATTTTCCAAACTATTTTAACTGTTAAAGGATTATCGAGACTGTTATTTTTAGCTGAAAGCTCAATTTCTGAGCTTTGCAGAATTGTTATACTGCAGAGTACGATCGTACACAAGAAAAACCTGTTTCCACAAAATTCTAAAGACAAAAATTATTCAAAGACTAATCAAATGTTTGTTTTTTTCGACTATGTATTGTCTATACACTCACCGGACACTTCATTAGGTACAACATGCTAGTACCGGGTTGGAGCCCCTTTCGCCTTCAGAATTAATTCTTCATGTCATAGATCAAATCCTTACACTTGACATTTTTTTCAGCTTCATAATTTTGTCCTCAAAGTAAGTTAAGGATTTGAGTGACTTTGACAAGGGACAAATTGTGATGGCTAAACGACTGGGCCAGAGCATCTCCAAAACTGCAGCTCTTGCTAGTTGTTCCTGGTCTGCAGTTGTCAGTACCTATTGAAAGTTGATCAAGGAAGAAAAAGTGGTGAACTGGCTACAGGGTCATGGGCCAAGGATGATTGCACATGGTGAGGGAAGGCTGGCCCGTGTGGTCTGATCCAACAGATAAGCTACTGTAGCTCAAATTGCTGAAAACGTTAATGTTGGTTCTGATAGGTGTCAGAACACAGTGCATCGCATTTTGTTGTGTGAGGTGTTGTTCTTATCGCAGCAAAAGGAGGACCTACACAATATTAGGCAGGTGGTCGTAATGTTATGACTGATCGGTGTACACACACACACACACACACAAACACACACACACACACACACACACACACACACACACACACACACACACACACACACACAC
>JACXGM010000995.1:6273-28498 GCA_016801145.1 Umbra pygmaea | reverse complement strand
ACACACACACACACACACACACACACACACACACACACACACACACACACACACACACACACACACACACACACACACACACACACACACACACACACACACACATGCACCCAAATACCTAAAATCATTATACCTATTGCTATTTTTATGCAATATTTGTATGATTAAAGTAACATGTAAGGGAAAATATAATAAAAAGCAAAGGAACATTGGCAATTTAATTTCTCCAAATGTAAATGTACCCACTGGGCTGCTTTGTCCGACGGTGATTATTAGGTAGTTTTGTCCTCCGATAAACCTTGACCCAGCTTGATTTCAAGCAATCTGGGGGTAGATTGAAAAAGAAATCGTGATATTTGTGGTATGTGTATAAATGTTCTAAATAGCTTTAGAGATTGATGGGTTCTGGCTGATTGTTCACAAAAACAAAGGGTTTTGGCCAAAGCCAGAACACGTGTGGTTAAAGTTGGCTTTCATACTCTGATTGGTTAGAGAGGACCCAATTGCTTATTACTTAGTTTTGCACAAAACACCTCTGATCACTTAGTGATGCATTGGTATAATCTCAGATGTAAACAGGTAGTGAAGAGAGTATGTTTTGTACTACTGCCCCCTACAGGATGTGGCCGGTGCAAGGATTACGGCGTGCTCAATTTCCCAGCACGAGGCTCTGACAGTGACTCAGGGGATCATTACCACGATGATCTTCACAAGCTTTCCCAGGAGCCAAGCAAGATTGAGACCTTGATCAGAGCCACACAACAGATGATTAAAGAGGGGAGTCGGTTGCAGTATCGCAGCAAGCTCCCTCCAGGCCTCGACACTTCTACAGGACCTGCCAACGGCCTTCCTAAAGGCCCAGGCTCCTGCTTCACCAACGACTACCCCCAGGGGGTGTTACAAAGCGTGTTGTGCCATGAGCTGGGTCAGGTAATCAGACATGCCTCCAGTCCTGCCCCACTTTCCAGACTCAGGAGCCCAGGGTCTGAACACTGCCTTCACAATCCCAAATACCTCCTACAGCAGACTGGTCAGCGAGCTCTGTCCCCGGTCCATCTACACCTACAGTACCAGCTGGACCAAACTGGTGCCCACTCAGACCCCTCCCCTTCCACTGTCCCAGGTTATTACCCCTCACATCCACACACCCAAGGAGGGAGGCCCTACCTGGACAAGCATGCTGCTAGTTTGTCCCTGACAGGGTATGCTCTGGAGCACGTGTATGACACAGAGAGCCTCAAGGGCTACAGCAGCTCTTCTGGCTCCACCCACTATGATGTGACTTCACACCTTCGCAAGCAGGCTGAGCAGGGTTCAGGACATAAGGGGACATCTGTCATCATCACCAATGGCAGCTAATAGAAAGGTCTTTCAGTAACACTGAGAATGTAATGAAGTTAAATCCTATTGCACCTACTTTATGTATAGTGCATTTATTTGACCCATGACCACTTATGGCTCTTCTTAAATGTGATGCACAATTATAGGGCACAGGATATCACTGAGGACACATACTAAGGCATGTAAAGAAGAAATCTGTGATTCCATGGAAGCTTTATGCCATAGCCTCAGCACAGCGTCTTTTGTATTTCATTTAGCATCTTGTTGCACTGTTATTAAGATAGATGTATCGTGGGTTGCTCATACCTATGGCTGAAGATGGTGTTGTGTGTAAGTAGAGGTAAAAGGTCAGGGTTTAATTTTGGAGCACTTTGCAGTGATGTTGTTTGGGATCACAAGTCAACAAAGACGTACAGTAAACTAGATGTTGTTAGATTGAACTTGAACTATAGTTAAACTACAGTCTACACAGACATCCGTGATTATGCAAATTAATGATATCTTTGTTTTCCTGCCAAACAGTGAAAGTATGGACTTTAAGAGAAGTCTAGCCAAAACTTTTAGAAAAAACGCTACGTTTCTTGAAAGTCCAGATAGTTTTCTTCTGGTATAGAAGCTTTATTTTTATAAAGAACAAAATATAATTTTGTTGCATGAACTGATATTACAGATTATATTTTAGGTAATTGTAGAAGATAAAAACTTTAAACTTAAAAAATGCCCTTGTGCAGAAGTTATGGGGCTTTTCATAATTAATTATTTTTAATATCTGAGTTTGTATTCCAGTTATATTTTTGGAGGCAGATATTTGTCTCTTTAATCTCTGGTGTTAACTCCATCAATGGATTCGTCAGTATAATTAATTTTGTAATCACTGTTGTGCAACATACAGTATGTTTTAACTATTGAAGTACAGGTATTTGCTGTGCAAGCCCTAAGGTATTTGCTATATAAATTATATATTCTGAACATAAACAAAATGTTAAAATATTTTATCTAATTAACGCAGACACATTGTAAAATTTACATATTTAAATGAAGGACTTAAAACATTATTTGATTCCATAAACAAAACATTGGTTGACTTACTGTATGTTGGGGGTCTTACAGATTGGACATTAATACAGTTGCATTTTATGATAAGGTATTCTCTTTACATATAGACATGTTTGACACTTGTGGTCAGACTACGTCAACATAATTGGTATTATAGTTAATAAATTTGGGCGACTCCCAAATTGGCAGGTGAGATTTGGCCCATGAACTTTTTTCCAGTTCCAATGTAATTTTATAACACATAACACAGAACTGACATTTTATGTACCCCTTTTCTCCCCTCCCAATTGGTCATGTTCATTTCCCGCTGACCCTGCATTGTCACCAGGTGACAGGTGAGGGATATTGAAGGGTGTGCACGTTTCTTTTAACCACATTTCGCTAAGCTGTTCAAGTTTCTCCAACACAGAATCCTTTAGTCAGCATATTTGGGTTGGGCTGAGTTCACAAGTTATGGGAAGTTCCTCAGTACAACCTTAATGATCAGGTAAAAGAAGTTCTATAATTATAGAATTTTTCCCTTTGTTCCAATTGAAGGTAAAAAATCTTTTACAGTGGATTTCCTGTCAAATTAAAACCTTTTTTTACAGTGTAGTCATGTTTTAGTTTTTCATAGATGACTGGTAAGTTATGAACTTCTTTTACCTGGTCAATAAGGTCTTACTGAGTAACTTCCCGAAAGTTGTGAACTAAGCCTAACCCAGAAAAGTGATCTATTACATTAACTTGTGGCATCTCTGCTCACTAATGTGTCAATGAGTGGTTGGGAAGTAGACAGACATCTGACTGCACCTTTTACAGAGTTATGACTTTCAGCTCTCATTTGCAGGTATGTACATCCAAGTTGTGTGAACAGTTATGGGAATTAACTTTTTATGTGTTTCCCACAAAGATTTAGTGGCTCTAAAGTACACCAAATGGCCAAGATTATGTAGGCATCCCTACATAACATTGAGTCACATTGCCTGAGCGAACCATTGCTCACAAGTGCATAAAATCCAGCACATAGCCATAATATCTTTATATACCAACACTGGATGTGCAATGGTTCATGCTGAAGAGCTCAGTGACTTTAAATATGGCACTGTCATGGGATGCCAAATTTGCCACAAGTCAGTGTAAAGAAAATCCAGTTCTCCCCTGTGTGTGTTCTGTGTTCTGTGTCAGGTGTCTCCTGCTCTTTTGTATCACATGTCTCTTGTCCTCCAATAGATGGCCCAATCTGAACACAAGGAGTTGCTGGAGAGCGACATGGCAGGATACATAATCTAACTTATCTAACAGAATCCCGGGCAGCGCTATGCCAATTTTGCTCTGCCTCATGCAGGAGGCCCGGGAAAGTCAGAGAACTCATGGTTAGGCTCCAAACCTTGCCTATTGTGATGTAGACTGTCCTGCAATGTAGCGACTTAGCTCATTACGCCACGCGAACCCCCCTTGACTGTTGACTTGCCAAGATAAACCGCAATGGTGCAAGACCTCAAAATTACACATGAAGTACAACAAATAAAAATAAAAATACAGAATGGGTTCCGGTTTGAGCATGTGAGCGCGGTGGTCGCACATGGAATAGTCCCCTGCGTTCTAGCAAAATTTTCACAGCATTCTAATTTCTACCATTGGACATTTTATATATTACTAGCATTTAACTTACCTTTTCTTCCAAATGTCACACGTTTCAAAGGGAAAACGACCTGTTAAAGCAGTCCCTCCTGATTCTACCAACCCGCTGTCATGGCGCCGATTCTAGCCTTGCACCTGCCTCCACTGATCGTCATCCAATTACGCTAGCGGAGCTGGATTCCCATCTTCAGTCCCATTTGAAGGCCTTCTGGTTGATTTAATCTTGGATATTATGACTGCTCTCGCTGTCCAGATGAAAACAGCTATTGATGCGGCTCTGGAGTCCTGGAGATGGCAGTCGCCCGTCTGGAAAACAGAAACTGTCAGATGGTGGAGAAGACTGAAAACCTCGAATGCCATTCGAGACAATGCAATCTCCAGGTAGTCGGCTTGCCAGAGAGTTCTGAGGGGAGTGACCCAGTTAGATTTCTAGCTAAGTTCCTCAAAAAGATCCTCCCCTCTGTTTTTCAGTCATCTCTGAAAGTGATCTGGGCTCACCACATCGGCAGGCACCCTGCTGATGACGGCTCTAAAGCATGTCTTTATAACCCGGTTCCACTATTTTGTGACAAGGAGGCTGTGTTGCTGCGGAGGGGGAGAGAGAAGCTTGTTTACCATGAAAATACTTTAGCTCAGGTGTTGCCATGAAGAGGTCTAAATTCCTCCCTGTAAAAAGACTACTTCATGAGAATGTGATAATGTTTTGTCCGCTTCCTTACACGCCTCCACATTGTACTTTCTGGTAAGAAGACACCGTTTGACTCCCATGAGGACGCCCATCAATGGTATGACAGGCATTTAGGAAACTCTTGAAGCCGTCCATCCTAGGTGCTTCGGTGGATGGTTTATTATGATGGCAGCACGATGAATGACGAAGCACAATGGCGCAAAATCTATGCATTGCAAACTGTAAAGTTAGTTGACTTTAACCAAGGCCATGTTTTCATATTTAACAAATTGCTCATTTTATTTGCTTAAAAATAACTCCTTAAAATTGTATTTGGTTTGCTTTGGATTCTCTACAGGAATTGTTGTGATGCATCAAGTGGGCACTTATATTTTGGAGGTATTACATTTTTTTCTGCTGACATAATATCATGCTGCAAGTTGAATGGTAACACTGTTACTCCCTTTTTACAGGATTGGATTTTTCTGTTTGATCTTGTTGCTTATGCATTTACTTATTTGGTTATTTTTGGGGAGGTCCTATTGAAACACTCACCATTTTTGTATTAACAGGGGTTGTGATGTATGGCGCCATTTGGTGTTACTGGCCACTGTCTCTTTCCAGGGTCTATCATGGGAGGATGTTGAGCATAGGTTATCATTGTATTCTGATGACCTGCTGCTCTACTTTTTCTTGTTACAAGCTTAATCTACAAAAGAGTGAGAGCTTTCCAATCAATCTAGAAGCAATGCACCTTCAGCACATAGACTTGCCCTTTCAACTTATCTGCTCTGGCTTCAGGTACGTTGGAGTGAATGTGCCTTGCTCGTTATCTGCCATTTTCTCTACCAATTTTGGCCCCCTTCTACCTCAGATGAAGGCTGATTTTCAGATGTGGGGAAATGTACCTTTGTCAATTAAAGGAAAGATTAATGCTGTTAAAACGAGTAGTTTGCCAACATTTATTTACCTTTTACCTGGGGAGTTGAGTGAGGTCATGTTTGGTGGGTGGGTTGAGGGAAGGCATGTTTGGTGGTGGGGGGGGGTTACGGGGGGTAAAAATGTAAGGTGCATTTTGTTGTTCTGATCATTGGTAATTTTACTGTAGTTCTTATTAAAAAAATTTTTTCAACAAATACATAGAGAATGCAGATACTCAGACTATAATATTATGTACAGTTTTGTGCAAATGAGGTCCAAATTAAAGAGGTAGATCAGTTTGTATGCAAAATGTTACGCAATAACTATTGAATAGGTAACACTTGATTGTAACTGTGCAAATAACATACAAGGAATAACTGTCTGTGCATATGAGCATGTTCATATACGCCATGGAGTACGATTAAGGCACTGAGACAAATGGGCCAAGACAGTGTGTGATCGAGGGAGGAGAATATTCAACATATAGGATACAACTCATTAATTAAATTCACTATGCTAATTCAGGGATGGGTCTTTTTTCCCCTTCTACCAATGGTACCAACTCTGGTGTTTAATTTCTACCTACTAACAGTTGTTTCTCCTGTGTATACTTACTCCATTTAAGATGGTGGCCAGTAAGTCTTCATTTAGGTTAAAGGGATGACATATTCAACATAGGAGAATCCTTCAGATTGCCCATATATGACCTGAGTTGGCAGTTTCTTAAATTCCTTGACTAGCTGAAGTAAAGAAATGACTAGTTCCTGCCCATTGTTTTACTCTCTGGTTACAAAGCATATAGCTTTCTCTTCACTCCTAAGGTACAAAATTTGTTATATATGTTGCTATTAGACTGTTTCACATTTGGCAAACTCCAATTGTTCTGTATACACATAATAAAATGCTACTAAACATTATATAAGAAACTATGACAAATTACATTAAAAACTACTACACATCCTTTCTCTGGGGCTGAAAAACCCCACAAACAGACAGTTTGAATTAGTGTAAACAACAAGCAGAATGAGAAAGACAAACCTTAGCCATGTGTGCCCACCAAAGACAACACACATGGATGTACAGGTCAATCCTTACTCTAGTTCTACAAACATGAAAACAAAGCTGCTAACAGAAAAAAATTTAGTGCACCGAATAGTCCATATTCTCAGTTTTCCTCTGTCCTGTCCAAGCTTGTTGTCAGCCAATCGTTGTTACTCATCATTAACCTAAATTGAAACCTATGCATATGCTATATATACTAACACTTCAGTTAGATATGTTGTTCAAAAAATAATTACCAATTTAAACATGTGTACCTCCACACTTTCAGCAAGGTCTAACAATCACCTCTTCCTCTCTTTTTTTTATTAAATGAGATTCAATTCTGCAGATGGGCAATATTTTTATTTTTTATAAAAAATTAACATGAAATACTATACAGGATATAGTATTTCATGTTAATATATATATGAACATTTTCTGATAAAAAAATGTTGTGGTCAACTATATGTTTCTTTTTAATTTTGATATGTGAATTGGACCTATTCACACTACACACGTTTCATTAAGAAGAGGATCAGTTTTTGTAAAAAAAATTTTTTTTTTCATACATTTTATGAAAGTACAGATTCAGAGCTTACAAGTTGCATATCATTCACTGTAATTTGGGGAACAATGGGACTTGTATGATGCTTTAAATGTTGACACACTTGTAACTGAAATTCTGAGATATTTCCCCTAAAAATTTTGCCAGGTAGACAAAGCTACTACAGGAACTCCATAGCCTACAATGTATGTGGTTTAGGAGCTCTTTCTAAGGTGTTGTAATAGGCACAGACATCATTTTCATAGTTTGTATAGTGTAGGAAGAGAAGTTTATTTCCATTTATAGTTTACTGGTACTTCCATAAAACAAATGTTTTCAGTTGGAATAGCTTGGTACGCCAAGTTAGAAATCAATCCCTCAGCATTCTTTGTCTAACTCACAGCTGTTGTCGTAAGCCCACTTGAGACATCATATCTCATGCTCTGTACTATGTAAAGACTCCATTTTTAATTTCAATTTATGCTCATATAAGAGCAGTTTATATATAGCTATAGTTAATAGCTACCATAAGGCAACTGGTTTAATATCGCGATGAAGCATATCTTGAGTTTTACCATGTTTTACATTGGTAATAAAACCGTCTCCATTTCAGTTGTTTATTTTCATATGCTGAAAAAAATAGTTTTTTCCCTCTATTGTTCAACAATACTAACATAAGCCAAATGTTTTAATTTAAATAAGATGTTAGAAATTCATGTCTTAATTTTCCCAGCTTCTGATACTTTCACTAGGCTTGGAAAAGTAATTTTTTTCATATTTAGAAAACCTAAACATCTTTGTTATTCAGCTAACATGGAAATGTACATATTCAAGATGCAATCTATTGACCCCTCCCATGGACAAAACCAACGCCACTACTCTGCCCTACATAAACACTGTGGACAATCAACAGTTTTTGTGTTGATTTTGAGGTTCGCTTTGAATCATTGTCCTGTTGGAAGAGCCAAACACACCACAGTTTAATCTAAATTAACAAGTTATTTATCTATTTGTAACTACAGCCTGACTACATTTTATAAAAGTTTCTTTCTTTCCTTCAGAATGGGCTAGCATAAATAGCTATTATTATTGCAATTTGCCGTAGACATTCAGGATAGCTAGCTACTATAAACTTACCATGGCATGAAATCAGTCTCGGAGAACTTTCTGAGCAATTTCCATTTTCTGTATTCCTTGTTTCCTTCTAAATTAATATGCATAAAATCCTTTTACACACATTTATTCAGAAGTCTTTGAGATAAGTTACAAAATGAATACACAGCAAACTAGACAATACCTGTGGAAGTTCGCCTTTACATTTGAGAGATGTTTTGCTGTTTTTGCTCACGAGACACTGCTTTTGGAAACTCTTTCCTGCATGCGTTCTGCTGTGTTTGCATACTGTAATTTTTCAAAAGAGACATCAATAGCTCACAGTTGTATATGATATCAGAAGTATAAAAGGTATGCAAGACAAATTATAATTTTAAGATTTTCTTAACAAAAATGCATACATCATTAAATCAATAAGGACATCTGCACTTTTGAAAAGTTAGCTAACAATTAAACAAGGGGGCTTTCGGTTAAATGTACCATTGACACACTTTGTACTACAATCTCAGTGGGAGTGCAATACAACATAATGACATTTGACATTTGACATTTATATACATATTTTTAAACAAAATTGTTCATGCTTTATTGTCTTAGACTGACCAACAATTGAAAACTACTCAATAAAAGGATAGAATTGATTATAATTGTAATTGTTATTTGATGTGTATAATCAGGTGATTTGATGGAAGTGATTTTAACTATAAATAAATGCAAGTACCATAATGTGTTTCTTTGTTGACTGTAATTTTATGATCACATTGACACCACATGTGCTTGTCTTGTAATGTCATCATTTAAAATTTTTCCCCTCCCGATCGTTCTTGTCCAATGTTTTTTCACACTAACCCGACAGATGCAGGATGGTGAAGGGCACTCACATGGTTCATCCTATCACATGTCGCAGAGCTGGCCAATTCTTTTCGCACTGCTCATCCAACATGGAAGACTTTAGTCGAATTATGCACGGGATGATTACATTCACTGAATATACTTCTGTGACTGAATTTACAGGTGCCAAATCTGCACACAGGGGGTCACTGGAAGGCGATGTGGCAAGGTAGATATTTCAATTTATTTATCCCAAATACCAGGCAGCACTATGACAATTTGCGCTCCCTCATGCGGGAGGTCTGGGCAAAGTCGGAGATGCCACAGTCAGGCTCGAACCACTTCTTGTCATACTTGTCACATCTACTTCACATGACTTCCACATGTGCTGAAATGTTTTATCATGTATGCACTTGGTTTCACATGTGGTTGTTGCAGGGAAATATTAATATGAATATATTTAATATGATCACATGATATTCACATATGTTTATATGTGCACCACACATTATTCACATGTGAAACCTATGATTCTTTCCCGCAAGGGCCATTTTGAGGCAGCACAAATCTCAGTAATTTATGTCTGCATAGTAGCATGATGCCCATTTTATGAAAAACAACCACACTACAAACTTGCGTCAGTTCCAAAAGCATAGAACTTGTAGCCACTTTAAAGTGGAGGGCTAGGTTTTGTATTTTGACAGTTAGAAATTCCTGGATTTTATGCATCAGTTCATAAGCCATACAATCACTTTCCCTTTGGACAGCAAGTAATGGAGTGATCTGCCACCATTTCTTCACATAATTTGGCAAAAATGTGAGAGTTGGTAGCATAAGCAAAGCTGAGTAACAAACCAAAGCTGAGTGTCACAATGAGCTGAGTAAAGCGAGGCAGAAGCAAGTGCAGGGTTGAAGTGAGTTGAGGTTTAATCCAATATTCAATATCCAAGGGGACAGCATACACTCATGACACATACAATGAACAACAAACAATGATGGCAAAGGTGGTACATATACTGACACTAATCATGGAGTTGGATGCAGGTGTGTGTGAAAATCATAATGAACTCAGGAAGTACTTATGCTGATGGATATATGTTTTATGTTCAGTGTGCGCACAGGGTGGCACTCACGCTCCATGGTGACCACAGAATCATGCCATTGGGGAACATTTGAAATCTCATCTCATGGGCCTCATCTTAGTTCCCAATTGGTACCCATAAGAAAAACAGGGCATCCACACCCCAGTTTCATTGTTACTTAACGAATAACTAAAAAAGTGTAGTTGAAAATATATTTCTACATGCAAAATGTATGTATTATATACATACATATTATATACCAGAAGTTGAGAAAATTCATGAGACCACAGGGTTACTAGTAAAATGTACAAAAATGTACTTCATGTGCAGTCCAGACAATGCAAACATCAATGTGGTTTATAGTAACCAAAAAAGGTTGGGATCCATTGTATTAAAGGATGTTGTGATCATGGATTAAATACTATCACAAATGTTCAAATAAACTTAAACAGTTCTACACATACTGTGACCATCAGACTTCAACTACCTTAAAGGGACCATAAGGCACTGTAAAAAAAAAACCTACACACGTTCTCGAGGACACTGCAAAAACTAGAGAAAACATCTAGGGGACCGTGACACAAGTTTCTTACCAATTTAGGAGATCCTTTGGTGATGTTCCAGGGATGAACTAACTTTTTCTTTTTTCCTGAGCCCTACCCACTAGCCCGCCATTCTAAAGCTCGTTTTACAGTCCATTAATCCCTCTGTTGGCAATTTCACGCACAGGTCTGACTCAGCTTTGTACCCTGGTGTTATTTTCACAACCTTTCCTAACTAAATCCGTCAGGATCCTGAAACAGAACACCTACCTCGTCCTCCTGCTACTCTGGTTTATGCTTTCTCGGCTGCATGTCTCCTCTGTTTTCTCAAGGCAAAATCCAGCCTTATCTGTGATTGCCATCATCAAAGCTAAATGGAAAGAGGTATTAAAGGATGAAAGCCTCCCATTCATTGTGTTCTTGGCCAGTTAAACAGCTACAGTATACCACAGCTTTACGAGAACTTATTGAGTGAAAGGCATTCAGACGGGTTGGGCAGCATTGTCAGGATGGGCTACATTAACACAGATTGAAGGACACAGAGGAAAGTCAAAAGATGTCTATCATAATGTGTGGTTATATTTTTGCACAATAATATCAAACACTCCACTACAGTTAATGATGTATTCCAGGATGTAAATCACACTGAAGTAATTTGTTAAACAATCTTTTTTTCCCTGGCAGGTTGTAAAACATTTTAAGGCAGAAAGTTACAGTAATGTTAGCTTGCAAATAACTTGTTGACATTGTAGCATACTATCTACAGTCCATAGTTGGATGCATTGTGTTTGGCTAACTAGCTTTCAATGGCAAATAAATCAATATGCACAGGCGAGATAATCCTTATCATTTGATAAGGATTATCCATGAAGTGGAACAAAATTTATTGGATATATTTTAAACTTATTTAACAAATAAAAAAATGAGTTTGAAATATCCAATAAATTTCGTTCCACTTCATGATTGTGTCCCACTTGTTGCTTCTTCACAAAAAATTACAGTTTTATATCTTTATGTTTGAAGCCTGAAATGTGGCAAAAGGTCGAAATGTTCAAGGGGGCTGAATACTTTCGCAAGGCACTGTAGCTAAGATGTGGGACTAGCTGACATTTGTGAGTTAACACATAATTCCTAAAATGTTATTTTTGCTGATGTTATTTGCCTGCCAGGTAGCTGTACATTTTGTATTGGTACTTTCAAAAAAAGTTACAGCAGCAAAAGCACCAAATATTCACAAGAAAAACACAATGGCCCTCATTTATGTAACGTGCGTACAAACCAACAACAGGTGGGTGTCCTACGCAAAGGCATTTATCAATATGTTTTTTATTTATATTTTTTTATCAATTTGAATGTCCCCATGTCTTGAAATAGTCTCGACCAGTGGAACCATGAACGCCGTGCTACGTGAGCAGAACTGTGACTTGGAATCTCCTATGGTCCGTGTTTTCCCAATGGGTCAATAGGAATTACGTTTGTGAAATCTAATTACATGTAAATGCATGAATTATATCTGTTTATTAACATATGTGTGTGTCTATGTGAGAAAGACGGATACATTGGGCCCTATCTTGCACCTAGCGCAATTGACTTTTTACACCGACGCAAGTATCATTCCTATTTTGCACCCGACGCACAGGGGACTTTTGCTCCACAGACGCACGTCGGTAAATTAGAGAATGAACTTGCGCTCCCGGGGGCGGTTCAGCAAAAAGAAGATGCATAAACGTTCCCTGAAGTTATTTTGCAGTTCCTGAAAACAATTCCGACAAAGACCAGGAAAACCTTGTTAAAAGTCAGTGGTGTGTTATTCAGATGCTATTTTAAGGGTGCATGCTTGGGCATAATGTATTGTGTGCACAATGCACATACACTGCTCCTCTCATCTACACAGACTCATCTATTGTTATTTGCCATAACCCATACATAATTACAAGTAAAAATATTACCACACGAGGGAAATCATTGTGGTGTCCGAAGATGTGAAAAAATAGGCATTTACCCAAATTATTCAGAAGGAATTATTCGCACTGATATACATCAAACGCAAGGGAACCCATTCAATCAACATACAGGTCATTTGCGATGATAATATTAAAATCACCCTTGTCTTTGCGAATTACCCTGGCTCAAGCCATGACTCATTTATACTGGCAAACTCTGCCATTCCTGCCATCTTTGAGGGGAACCCTCCCCCTTGGATGGGTGGCTGTGAAGGGGACAACGGCTATCCGTTAAAGACATGGCCTTTGACACTATTTATGATGCCAGCAACAATGTGGAAAATGCTGTTTAATCGAAAACACACACAAACACGCAGTGTAGCCCAATTGAACGAACATTCGGCACTCTGAAAATGTGCTTCAGGTGTTTGAATAGAACAGGAGAACCTTTACAGTACTCAAAAAGTTGCAGCATTCTTTGTGACTTGTTGTGTTTTACACAACATTTCCATGAATCATGGATGTTTTGATGACATAGATGATGAGGAAATATTAGAGGACTTAAGGAGACATGATGTTGTAATGCATGTGCCATTGCCACTTAACCGTCCGGCACAAGTGTAATTTATCCCGCCGGCATAATAGCAGCAGCGCCTGGGACCTGCCCACAATGTCACTTGCGTTTCGCGTTTGATACTTGCCCTTCAGATCTTTAAAATAGGGTCCTTTTTTTTGTTGTTGAGTTTTTTGGCAGACGGCCATTCTTGTCGGTACTTCTCTATAGTGTTGTTGTAGAGCACTTGCTATAACAATCTATAAAGTGTTGTTGTTGTAACTTGGTATTTCAGATGTAATGCTGCTATTGATGAAACGTAAACTATTGATGGATGTATAATGTATTTAGCCCACCCTCCCAAAATCACCACCAGCCGTCATTGGGGTTATATTATTCAGCCAGAGAAAGCCTAAAAATTGTCTGTGTTAAACGGAAAGTACATTGGTTACGGATTTCCAGTAGTAGCCTAAACAAGGAGTTCCAGTACACCTTAATTGATTTATGGCTGATGGGTAAATGATATTGCCATTTTCTGATATCAATTTAATTTATTGATAGTTAACATATGTTAGCAAATAGACATTTTGCTGTACTTTCACGAAAGGTACAATATAATTTTGTGATGACAAGCCCAAAAGTAGGTGGTGGTCACATGATGAAAATGTCTAATCATAGAGTATTTTTCAGTACATTCTAGTCATTGTCTGCAGAGAACGGAAATGACGGTTCAAGGAAATGTTGTGTTATAGGATACTTTTGGCTCAAAACCAAACATTTTTTGGTCAGCCTAGTTAGCTATTAGTGTTGTTATCTGTTTCTATTTCTGTAATCAGGGGCGTAGCATAAAAATCTAGGCCGGGTACATAGGCTGTCTCTTGAGGGCCCTTCCCTTCTTTATTCCCAGATTTGATGGACCCTCGACATGTTAGGGCCCTATATACTTACTCCCACTTTTCCCAATGGTCCGACGCCACTGTCTGTAATATAGGCTAAATTGATTGGCATTCTTACCCGCCACGTATGTATAAACATGGGACTATAAGATGTCTAAACAAACATCTTAGTTGTATTCAAGTCAGATGTGTCTAGTTGTGATTATAGCTATCTGTATTGACTAGGGAGACATTAATTCAAGCAGGATGGTTTTCTAATTAGTCATGCATACACACCCGTTTGTTTTTTCTCTCCTACTTATGGTGCTATGCATGTACTGTTTGAACAAAAGAAGTGCATTGGCAACATTGTTTAAAAATTACTATTAAAGCAACAATACTGAATCCCAAATTTAAATTAATCTGACTTCAATAAGAAATTAAAATAGCTATTTCTTCCATTTTTGTACTCAGACATCTGGAATATACATCAATCTGTTTAATTCATTGATGGAAACGAAGCGTTCACTTCACTATCAATTTGCTTAATGCGTTCTTGTTTTATAATCAGATGTTGATTTATTGCTTGAACAAGTGCAGCTAGAGCATGTGATATTACCCAACAAATAATCTAGCAACGTGAGTGTTTTTAGATACATTACAGAAAATTTGTTGTAGTGTAAACAGGTCCCTAATGCACAGACAGGGCTGGCTGGTGTCTCATATGGAAAGATTGTTTATTTCTCAACTGTTCCCACAAATGGAATGGGCCCATTGGATGTTGTCTCTCTGACAGGCTGAAGGCCACATGTTGATGTGGACTTTATACTCTTTCAATATAGAGGAAAGCCTGTAAAAGACAAAGTATTGTGTCATTAATTTAATCTGCCTATTATCTGTAATCCAAGTGGGTCCATAGGACTCAGTAATTGCAGAAGTGAGACTGGGCTACATGGAGACACGGCATTGTAATCCTGATGGGGGAAACTGGGAGCCCCACTGCTGGTGGATTCCTAAGATGCTGTACATATTTATTGTGAGTTAGTCCCTCAAAGCATGCTCCACTGTGCTTCTGGACACTTGAAAATGCTACTTTTGCCTGAATGCTTCCTGGGGACTACGAGGTGTTAAAAATGTCAGCTGGGGAAGCTAACCCCAGAACAGATCCCGTCCCGACTGGCTGTCTGCATTACTCAGAGGACTGGGAGGGAAACACCCAAATGTCACACCGGGTGACCTGTCTGAACTCCTAAATATTACAGTACACAGACATTCTCAAATGAACACATTAAAATGTTGTGTGTAATGTAACACACAATGTATCAGGAGAACTGTCGCCCTTCCTTCTTCTTTTAATGTCTTCTCTTGCTCTTGCCCCCCTCCCCAATGCCCAACCCCAAACTAAATGGACAGCTTTATATCTAGGAGGAAAATCTGTGCCTACCTGCCAAATGTGCAGACATGCAACTCAAGAACCTTTGAGTCTGACACCAATTTAAAAACCCATTCTTGCGTGAATAAGTGAAGCATGTTTATCCAGGAACCCAGAGTGGGGCAATGGCTCAGCGATGCATCATCTGAGAACGGGAACACACCTACCACAGGCCAAGGAACCTAATTCCGTGGTCTAAGTTGTTCAGTGTACTCACTCAGTCTGTTGCATGCTGGTCACATTAGTGGTGAAAAGTTTTCCTCTGATCTTTTCAAGTTGTTCATTAAAAAGAATTAATCTTTTGAGCCATTTCATTCATTTTAGTTAGTAACATAAGAGCATGCCAGTCGACCCCCTTACCGGCAAACAAGAAATTGCTCACAAGTCTTTTTAAGTTAAGCAGTGGCAGGGTTGTATAAAGACATTTCTATCATATTATTCAACAGTCTCTGCATTAAGTAGGGGTTGAGTAGGGTGTCATGTGTGGCAATTACCAGACAATAAAGGTGAAATTGCATTCATTTAGCAGCCTGCATCCAATTATCAGTTTAAACATGTCTTTATGCTGCTGCTGCTTTATATCACTGTATATCATTGATCTTTGCAAACGTGAAACAAACAGCCGTTGCTATCAGAGCACTGAGCTTAGTGAGCTGGAGGACCAATTGCCACGGTCGCCCCCTCAGGAGATGGGTGAGGATTAGTTTCTTTCCTGTATGTAGTTTCTCCCCTGTGAATGGTTTAGCGTCTGTGTGTTTTTTCCGCTTTTCCAGTCATATGACTGTAACACGTTTTAATTATCCAATAGATAATCAATCATTAGCGACAGCTGCAACCACTAGGTTTGCACATTTCTCAGTCTATTTAAGTCTCATGTCTCAATTATTTCCCTCAAAATTCTACAAACAATACTCTATAATGATAATTTGAAATAAGTGTGTTTGAAATCTTGGCATATATATATAAAAAAATCACATGTACATAAGTATTCACAGCCTATGCTCAAAACATTGTTGAAGCACCTTTGGCAGCATTTATTACAGCCTCAAGTCTTTTTGAATATGATGCTACAAGCTTGGCAAACCTATTTTTGGGCAGTTTCTCCCATTTTTCTTTGCAGGACCTCTCAAGCCCCATCAGGTTGGACGGGGAGCGTTGGTGCAAAGCTATTTTCAGATCTCTACCTCCACCATGCTTCACTGAAGGGATGGTATTGGCCAGGTGATGAGCGTTGCCTGGTTTCCTCCAGACATGACGCTTGCCATTCAGGCCATAGAGTTCAATCTTTGTTTCGTCAGACAAGATCAATTTTTTTTCATGGTCTGACAGTCCTTCAGGTGCTTATTGGCAAACTCCAGGCGGGCTCTCATTTGCCTTTTACTGAGGAGTGGCTTCTGTTTGGCCACTCTACCATACAGGCTTGATTGTTGGAGTGCTGCAGAGATGTTTGTTCTTCAGGAATGTTCTCCTCTCTCCACAGAGAAATGCTGGAGCTCTGTCAGAGTTACCATTGGGTTCTTTATTACCTCTCTGACTAAGGCCCTTCTCCACCGATTGCTCAGTTTGGGGCGGACCGCCAGCTCTAGGAAGAATTCTGCCATTTATGGATGATGTTTGAGTCCTGGCATTCTGTGGATGTAATGGGTACTGATGTACTGATGGAGTCTGAATGCCATTTTATTCCTTGTTTTGGATGATTTGTAGTTTGTTGAATTGGTGTTGCCAGACTGTGGTCCAGGCTGCTGCTACATATTCTAAAATGGATCTGATGTATATTTGGTAAACCTTGAGAATGATTTCTGCTGATGCTCTGTGTTTGCGTCTGCTTAGTCTTTTGAGGTGGATGAATCTTTGGTGTCCTTGTTTTTCCAGGTCATCAGCAAATTGAGAAACATGTTTTTTGGTGTGTGGGTATAGTAAACATCAGAAATGTAGAGGAGGAAAAGAAGAGGGCTAAGTACTGCACCTTGCGGAACACTGGCTTTGGGGGTGAAAAGGGTAGAGAGGGAAGTCGAGACCTTGATTGTTATTTGCTGGTTGTGAAGGAAACTTAAAATTATGTTGTAGATTGGAAGTGGTATTTGCAGTTTTTTGTCGGTAGTGGATCTGTTTTTGTGGAAACCAGCTTGGTGAATGCCCAGGAGTCCCATGTTTACTGTTGTGTGAGGCGTGCAGTGATGGTGCATTCAGACAGTTTCCTGATGTGGCTGAGGAGGCTGATGGGTCTTTAACTGGTGGGGTGTTTATGGATCATTGTGGCAATAGCTGTTTTCCAGGACAGTGGGAAGTGACCGGTGGTGAGACAGGTGGTGAAGAGGAGGGAAAGCATTTTATGGTAGGTTTCTGGAGCTCGCTTTATCAGGATAGTGTCTATTTTGTCTTGGAGCTCTGTCAGAGTTACCATTGGGTTCTTGGTTACCTCTCTGACTAAAGCTCCTCTCACCCGATCGCTCACTTTGGGGCGGACCGCCAGCTCTAGGAAGAGTCCTAATGGTTACAAACTTTATTAAGCTTTATTTTTCATTTTATTCAGATGAGTTTTAATTTATTGGGGAGTGACTGGTTGTGTCAGTTGGTGGTCGTATGCTGTGGTCATTGATGGGGGGGTTGTTGTGGCAATGTTGACGGTTTTCTTCCATTCCTGATCATAGTATGGATCTGAGGGACAGGAGTGTGTGTTTTGTAGAAGATTTCTGAGATTTTCTTGGTTATTTTCAATGTTTTGACCTTGATTTGTGAGTGTTGGTATGTTATTTTTGTTTTGTACACCATTTATGTTTTTTATTTTCTGCCAGAAACTGTGGGTTGGTTTTGTAGTCACTGTCGAGTTTATTATAGAATGATTTCCATTTTACTTGAGTGTGCAGAATGAGTTGTTGTTTGATGTGGTTCTGGAGCCGGTTTATTTTCTGCTTTTGTGTCCATGATCCTTATTTGAAGTAGTGTCTGTGTAGTTTTCCTTTTCTTTTGATCATGTGCAGAATGTGGGGTGGGAGCTGTTGCTGTGGTTTAAAAGAGGTGTGTAGTGGGATACATGAAGAACGTGCCCGGGTGAGTATTGATCCAATATATGTGGCCAGGTGGTCTGGGGAGTGGTGGTCTTGTGGGATCTGGAGGATGTCCTTGATGTGTTGATGTGATTCCTATAGTTCCCAGTTTTCACTTTTTGTTGTGGTACATGCTGGAGTGAGAGTGAAAAGCTAGCAATAATGTGGAGGTGGTCGCTGCCAATATCGTGGCTCACAGTGATGTTTTGTATTGTGGCTGAAAGGTCTGGTGATGTGAGTGTCAGGTCCAGTATGTCCATGGTAAGGTAAGCAGAGTGGATGTGGAAGTGGTCAACTGGGGTTGATATAATGTTCTATACTGTGAATAGTTCTCCAGTAGTGTTGCTAGGACCTGGGTTTCGGCAGAGGGTTTGATTTGGTGGGTTGCTGTTTCATTAGTGCTGGTGCTTGGGTTGGTAAGGGGAATGGGCGTCAGTTTGGTTTGAAATGTGCTGCAGACAGAGACACATTCGGAGGTGCATTTTCAGAAGTGCTGGTTACAGTGACTTATTCATGGGGGGGGGCTGTATCTGTCGCTCCAATGGTCGCTCCCCGCGTTCGCCACTCACCCTCTCGGTTTCTCCTTAGCTTATCTAAATATAGAGATGACCAAGGAACTCTCTCGAACTCTAAGGGATATAGATTTTTGTTGATTTTTTGGCATCTGTCGTTTAACAAATATATGTGTTATGAACTTGTTATATGCATTACTTGCAATGCAGGCGAGGGTCTTTTGGAGGCTGTGCAAGTTATAGTGTCTCTGGTTTTCTACAAGCTGTCTTGTAGTTGTTCCTATGGTCGTTTTTTCCGGTTATGTTTTTTGTAGATGTTTTACAAGTTTGGGGGACTGTAGTGGTTTTTGTGATGGATGTGATTTTTTCTTTGATTTTTTCTTTGTCTGGTGCAAATATTAAGGTCCAGATGTTTTTCATTTTGTCCTTGAATAAGGGTCCAGTTGCGATTTTGGTAAGTGATGTGTATGTGTGATTCTATTGGACGTGCTCTACCTTGCTTATATTTTATTTTTGCAACCTCGAAAATTTAGCCTTCTGAGTGTGCTTTTTTGTATCATCTAGCTAAGAGCAGTAATTTTTAGCAAGAGCTTATGCCTTTGGTACTTCTATGAACAGAAATCCAAAGTTTCTCCAGTTAGCTCCAGCTTGTTCCTCTTGGCAGAAAGAGCAGACATCAATGCCAGAGGTCAAAAGCCTGTCAACTGAAGGGAGTGCAGCATGCCATGTCTGATGAATGGGACGAAAACATCTGTGCCACTCTCGATGGCATCCGGGAGTCCAAGGGCTACCCCCACTACCCCACTAACATCGGGGTAGTAGAAGAGGGTATAGTCCCTTTGGATTCCACTACCGGGTGTCACGTAGGCTCAGCGGGGCTGACAATAGGACCTACTGGCCCTGGAGGGAAACATATTCATGTTATGGCTACCCAGCCCCCTCCCACAGGAACCATGGTTCCCAAAATGTTTTTTTTTTTATGAGGGGGCACAAGTGGGTATACACAGCCTGATTGGACAGAGGACAGCAGGGAGTTGTAGCAGTATGACAACAATGACACAGAGCACCTGATGTGCTGAGAGATCTCCTGAGGAGGAAGGTGAGGGGGACACAGACTGTTATCCCCAGAGCGCGAACCCTAGATGGCTAGAGGAACGCTCCCTATCCAACCCACCACCTGGCTGCCCTAGCCAACTAGACTCCCCCTCGCCGCCAGTCCTGCAACCAAGAAGGTTGGGGCAGATAGTCGACCTGCAGGACCTTCATCAGTCTGGTCCGCAATCACTTCAGCTCATCCCAGGAGCTGCCATATTGGACTTACGTCCCATTTGTCGTGCCAACTCCACCGGCCTCACTCCTCACACCCTTGCCAGCTGATAAGTCCTCCAAGCCTGAGCCTGTAGTGTCAACCTCTGTGTTAGCGTCAGTGGCACCACCCTCTGTGATGATTCTAGAGGAATGGATCGTCATGCCAACAACGAAGGCCCTGCCCACTACTGAGCCCTTGCTGTGGGACCAGCAAGCTGTGCCTCTCCCAGAGGACCAGACCACTGTGCCCAAGGAGGGGGCGGAGCCCCATACTCCTCATCTGGTAGTGGCCGCACCTCAGCCATCACGGGTGCTGGCCACACCACAGCCTGCGGCTGACTCTGAGGCTCCTCCCCCAATGCCACAGCCAGGGGATGTGTTCCCTGTTACCGAGAACAGGTTCCTGTTAGGAACACCAACCCTCTGTCAGCTGCAGCAGAGACCACCAAAAGTCCACCGGCGTCCGCAGCAGAGGCCGTTGCGGGTCCGAAACCAGCAGCAGCGGAGACAATCGGGGCTCCACCTCCTTCAGCAGCTGCAGCAGAGATTACCGGGGGTCCAGCTGCACCGTCCTCTAACTCTCCAGTGCCCCGACAGCTGGTACCGGCTGCCATGCTCCCTCAGCCTCTATGTGCGGAGCCGTCCCCCTGGCTGCTGCCATTTGGCCCTACTGTGAGGTGGGTACCCTCCGCCCCCCTCCTTCCTTCAGCCTTAACTCCCATGGTCATTGGGGTTGTCCTCCTAATGGGGGGCTTCTGCGTGAGGATGTTTTTAATTACCAATAGATTTCTAACAATCATTAGCAACAACTGCAACCACTAGATCATGTGTCAGTATATTGAAGGGATGTTAGGAACTGGTGTACCAAGTCAAATAGGAAAACTAAAGGTAGCTTTTTCAAAATAAATTCCAAAAAGTACTTAAAGTGATGTCAATGCAAATAACTCCTCTCAGTTGCACATTGCTCTTACAAAAGAAAATGCTGTATCATGTAGAACTTGTCATTTACCCAAATCAAAATAGATGACATCCTGAAGGAGATTCAAAATGTAAACCATTACAAGTCAGCCAGGCTAGATGATCTGGAAACTTTCTTTCAAAAATTCTCCTCAGCTTACCTGTTTATCCTTTGCCTCATCCGTAATCCCAGAGACTAAAAAGCTGATGTGGAGACACTATAGACTTAAACTGTTATAGACCAATCTCCATTCTGCCATTCTTATCAAAAGTTTTCAAAAGATAGTGAGCCATTTTGACTCCAGCTATGCTGAAGTTCCTAGAATAAATGATATCACAACCACCATCATATGACCATCATCTTATATAATTTTATTATTTATAGATACAGTGGGCTAGATTTATCAAGCCGTTTGCGCCTGTTTTCAGGCGGTAATTGGTCGCAAAGACGGACGTAACCAATGCGGGCTATTTACTAACCAGGCGCACTTGGGTAAAATCGCAGATTGCGTGCCACATGAGCGACAAGAGACAAGTTGCGCTTTCAATATGCGTTCGTGGGAGGGTCATGGGGAAAGTGGGAGTTCTACGCAAAAAGGTGGGAGGATACGGTAAAGTGCGCCTAATTATATATTCCATGGTATTTACAAAGACTGCCAGTAAGAGCGCGCCTCTATTCTGCGGGGGGAATTTACCGCCTCTTAAAAGCAGGTGTAAACCAGCAAGCGCATTTCCCTGTGTGTTCAAATATAGCCTACGTCAATGGCAGAAGTGACAGCAACAACTTCCAAACATAGCATCAAATAGACTTGGCTCAAGAAAGACAAATGCCTCCAT